>OLKM01005664.1:7500-16384 GCA_900291075.1 Melanogrammus aeglefinus | reverse complement strand
AAAACATACGTGCCACGCTATCTGCGTACTTCCTTTGATACTCCTTGAAGCAGAGTTTGCGTCAACAATCAAGGAACACAACAAATTGGTATACATATGGTTGTGAGCTGCAGAGAGAGAGAGAGAGAGAGAGAGAGAGAGAGAGAGAGAGAGAGAGAGAGAGAGAGAGAGAGAGAGAGAGAGAGAGAAGAGAGAGAGAGAGAGAGAGAGAGAGAGAGAGAGAGAGAGAGAGAGAGAGAGAGAGAGAGAGAGAGAGAGAGAGAGAGAGAGAGAGAGAGAGAGAGAGAGAGAGAGAGAGAGAGAGAGAGAGAGAGAGAGAGAGCGAGAGAGAGAGAGAGAGAGAGAGAGACTGGCCCAGTGATCTCCAGGGTGCCTCAACAGACGCTGAAGAGTCAAACTTTTTGGCATAAAATTAATGACCCAAGGCATGTCATGTCAATAATGTCACACCATTTTGGTTTCACATAATGGAGAATTTCAGTGGAAGGCATCACACGTAAAGGAGAGAGAGCAGAGGGAGAGAGAAAATATACAGAAAGGCCTGGGCGTCCGGGGTGATGTCAAACAGAAGAAGACAGGATGAATCCTAGCGAGCTGGCATGCGTCAACAGGGGATCTTAGAAAATGTGAATGGCACTGTGACGGTCGCACACCTTCTACCTGCCTACATACCAAAGTTTACTACTGTGTTTAAAAATCAACTGATTTCATGGATTTTTCAAATTTAAGTAAAAGTAATTTGTTTGGGATTTTAACGAGTTTGAAGACTGGAAAAACCTTAGAACAGGTACAATAAACAGCACAGGCAGAAATATTGATAATGAACCTTAAGCATGAAAGAGGGCATTATATAAGAAGGATCAGCAGTTTAATGACATTTAAATATATGATAAAAAAAAAATTTATAAAAAGAAGTATAAGAAGGTGAGAAAAAACAAGATCAGCATGAAAAGGCACAGAAATTTTTTATAAGGTGAAAATACAACGCACTCCATGCCAACTGAACACTTGTACTTGGCTATTGAAAGTATTTTAACAAGTTCCCATAAAACAATGGTCCCTCCCCGTTTTCAAACAACAGGAAAAAACATCAGGTTTATAGCAGCAGTAATCATGAGAATACAAGCCTCCGAAAAAGAATGCAATTTTGTGGTCCCACAGTGGGATGGCTTTCCTGAGGGTCTTTTCATTACTAAGTCGCCCGGATCTGGGAGGCGCTGATATCAGCGCAGGCTTTAACATGATTTGAAACAAGGGAATTGCAGCTTTTAGCTACCGGGTCCTTTCAAGGGGAGGATGGTGGGAGGGGGGGGGAGGGAGAGAGGGGGTGGGTGGGGTGCGGTGTGCTGGGACCCGCAACAAGACTGCTGGAGTTAATTTTTTGGTTTCCCTCTCTTTCTCTGGAATAAATGGCAAAGATAATCCCAAAAGAAGGAAATGGGTTGCCAGTGGCACTACTTTTTGCCTTCCATAAAAACAATCAAAACAAAACAAGAGCATGGGTAACAGGAGGGGCAATCTCCACATCAAACACTAAAAACAAGTGGCGTTTTTTTTTTAGTCTTGAGAAGCCTATAGTTTTGGGTGATGAAGATACAAAAACATTCGCATGAAATGTGTAAGCACCATAGGTTTCAAATATTGATATTATAGATAATATTTATTGCTAGGAGTAAGGGGCTTAAACTCCAAGAAGTTTCTGATGTCCAAACCCCCATGTCCGGCCTTATAGGCATGCTGTGGACCAATATATCAACCCTTACCTACTTTCTTATGGCATGTATGGCTCCTTTATCAAAAAACTTAAAGTTTAGCAGGGACACAAAGGTTAAATGTTGTCAAAGTAAAACTAAATTATACAAAACTGTTCAAATAGTAATGAATATAGTGATACATATGCGTTAACTTATACCATTAGGGTATATACCGTATTATACACATACAACACAAATAAAATAGTAATACGTATATATATTAAGTAAGTATATTATATATATATATATATATATATATATATATAATATATATACATTATAATACTCGACACAACACACACCATCTTACACAGCACACTAATTAACTTGCCTGCTTTGGGCCTTGGCGAGAAAAAAAACCAAAACCACCACAAACCACTCTCCCACAAAACACACCATCACATACACGACACACACACGGACACAATGGCGCAATCTCCAGCGACGGGAACCAAGAGAGGACACACACGACAGCACTCACAACACACAGCTCAACACACAGGCGACATATACAGAATAAAAAAATATGTAATGGCCAATACAAATTCACTCAGTCTACGTAAGGAGGTTTAGGGTTCTTCCCCTTGGAAAGTATTTTAAACAAGACAGATTTTAAATTATTTCCCAACCAGGCTACCTATACATCCCTATGTAAGTAATGAACTGTCTAAGAAGAAAATACACATGCCCCATAGTGGGTGCATAGACACCCACACCACACACACACCGATCCATTGGCACAAAAAAGGGTCGACCGCCCAGCATGCATGCGCACACACACACGCACGCACGACAACACAACCAGCATACAGCAACACAGCGTGGCACGCGACACACGCGCCCACAAGCTACCAACAAGCACCCACACAGGCCACCACACACACACGGCTACCGTGACAGATAACCACACACACAGCAGCACCATACTACACCACCCCCTGCACTCTTTTCTCCATCCTTACTGTGGTCTCCAGTGCTGTCCGCGGTCCCCCCTGGGTGCGTGCCCTTACAACTGGCCAAGAACCCCAAATTATGCCTCCACCAAGCAATTAAGCCGCATTTAGAGCGCTACTGAGCATGCATCACGGCCAGTGTTTTGGGTGACGGGGGGGGGGACTTTACTGCCCCTCCCTACCGCTGACCCAAAATTCTCTTGGAAAAACAACCGCTTCGCATGGTCACTAATGGGACCTAATGCACCGCGCCGATAATTTTCCACGCTTTTTTTACTTTCACCACTCTCTTTCGGAAAGAAAATATCAAGGCGGCCGTTTTGGAATAACCGCACCCGCCCAACTGCTGAGTTTATCCCTGTGCCCCTTCTCCACCGGCTTTTCCCCTCACCCAGTGGGAAACTATTTGATTCCATTTAGAGGGAGAGGAGAGCGGGAGGTAGAGGGAAGAGATGTGCTAAAAACAAAGAGAGAGAGGGTAGAGAGAGAGAGTAAGTAGAGATAGGGGGGAGAAACGAATAGAGGGAGGGAGATCTCTGATACTCCCACCCTCTTACCCACACACACACACACACACGTTCCCGCGGCACGACAACACAACACAAACGCAAACCCACACACATGGGCCCCCATGTGGGAAAGCAAGAGATCCAAAACTGCTTTCTGCACCATCTCCAAACACAGAACTTCCCCTCAGTCTCAGCTCAAATCCAGTCATTCCTTTTTTAATTTATGCCACAGATGCCTTGGGGGCCCCTGCAAAATTGCCAAAAAAAAAATAAGTTTTTTGCCCTCCTATCTAGCACCTCAATGTTTGTTGAAAATAAATAAACCTACCTATTTCTTTTCTTAAAGCTTTCATCTGGTTTTGTTGTAATTCTAATTTTCCCCCTTTTAGCACTTTTGAGGAAGTTTCCGTGGCTACATGAATCACAGATCAAAATGTAATGAATAACGTTTTATCATGTTAAAGAAAGTGATATCTTTATGTACACTTACCTACACTATGCAAGCAATAAATAAGAAAAGCAAAGGCTTCACACATTACCGGTATCAAAAACAAAGTGTTCCTATTACTACGGCAACTTCTTCAGTTCTTTGAAGTAGCCCTTTAAGACTAACACTTTAGTCCTTGGGCTTTTGAAATTTGCTCTCAACTGTTGTTGTTTGTTGTGTTTGTTTTGTTTTGTTGTTTTGTTGTTGTTTGATGTTGTGTTGCTGTAATGGTTTTTTAAAGTGAGCCCATGTCAAGTCGCGACGATTTCCTGTCACATTGTTGATGGACAATACGTTTGTGCCGGTTCTGATTGCCCAGGGTTTAAAAAAGTATAAGCCCCGCCAGTGGAACCTGGGGAATAATTCAAGGGAGTACTTTCGTCGTGAACTCGGCAACTGTCAGCCCAGCAAAACTGAAGAAATCTGGAAAACATGCTAACATTTTGTTCATAATTACAACTTATTCAAAACAAAATTGCTTATTTCATACCAGCTCGGATCACCTGAAATAGGGGACAATTATGCACTCACGGTAATGTATTCGATTCACTAAATTAACAGGAACATCATGGTGTACAGATTATTTATTTCCAAGTTTTACTTATTCCACAAAAATGCACACCATGTGCAATCTGTAAATGCAATCACACGCTCCCATGAAAGTTGAAAAACACAAAGCCCAACCCAACCACACACACAATCAAATAAACACACAACAACAACAACACACATGCAAACACAACTCAGCCCACCCACACACACCACCCTTATCGCCAACATCTTCCCAGCCTGAAGTGGTTGGCCCATTGTTTTGCCCCCGTGTTGGCGGGAAAGCAGATTGTCGTCCTGCCAGGCCTCCTCATCTCCCTACGAACCCACCACCCACATACCCCCCCAACTCCTCTCACCAACCACACAACACTCACACACACCCTCAAAGGAACAAGAGTGGACGGTGCAGAGGAGACTCGGTGCAGAACAGCCTATTCTTCATAAAACCAAGAAGAAAATGCGTCTCCGGGGCCATATGGGCACCTGGAGCGCACACAGACCTGCATCAACACCACAACACACACAGCAAGCACCACACACAGAAACAACCAAACCACCACTCTATCCACACGTCTGACGCACTACCGACAATGTCCTCACATAAACATTCAGTTTGCAACCACAACACAAACACACAAACACATGGCCCACAGGTAACGCACACTCAATAACGCACCAAATAATGTGCCAACTAACCGCACGTGTGCACTTTCATGTCCACAATCAAACAAACACACACACACCCACACACACAAACACACACATCCACCACACAGATATAAACGCAAACACACAAACAGAGCATTAAAATGTTGGGGTTTCCGAATAAGAACTTCACTCAGTCTTAATCTTGAAGGCCTTCATTTTTGGTTTAGAATTGCTTATTTTTACGCTAGGCAAGGCTCAAATCTAACTTTGTTCACTTGCCACACTAAGAGAAGTGGGTAAATGAAAGATATTAATGTTAATACAGTTTAGTGTGGGCAAGGATAGCAATAGTGACTAGGCTGGCTGCCCGACCCGCATAACCGGAAAGTACTGGTTCAAGAAATCCCAGTGCTCTGGCAGTGCCTCCCTTCCAAGGCGTCCCACGAGCCGAGATGCCCAAAATCCTACTACCGCTGCTCATTTTAGTGACCCTGCTCACAAAGTTGTTTTTTCAACGTCCCAGGTTGAATTTGAATGAAGTGTATAAATAACTTAAAAAAGTTCATGAATTCTCTGATGAGACTTTTCCAGGCCTTTCTGGTGCCACACAATAGTAAAACCACAAAATCAGCAGACATCACCCAACAAAGGCAGCGAACAGAGGCAACTTTGTTAGAAGCAAAAAAGAAAAAGAAAAAATGCAACAGGCAATGCCTACGCGCCAACAAACATATAAACAACAACCAAGACTCTGCTTCCTAAAAGGGAAAGAGGAATGACTGCCACTATTTTTACCACTGCAGCGCAAATGCCCGGACACCCAAGCTGAACGTCCATTAAAGTGATTCTGAGCTAAATTTGCTCCAGCAAGCCACACATGCAAACCCAATATGAAACATGATATCCATGAGTTCGGAATTAAATTCTAATTCCAAGCATTTCTGCGACTCAAGACAATCAAAATCCACTTTACTGATGGAGCTCAGCAATCGTGCCTACGTTTATCTTGTGTCTTGGGACGTAGCGTGTGCTTTCATGCATTCCGTGCTCAGATATACTGTGAGCGACTGGGTTACAGAATTATCCAATGAGGGTTTATGCTCCGATGGCACAGCCAAACCCCGTCTGTGACTTTTGTGGAGGCCTTCTGAAAATGAACCTGTCTCTTTAAACTAGTACAGAGAGAGAACATTCTGCAATATGATGACGATAAGATAACAGCTTGTTTATTGCTGAATAAACAGTGATAGAAAAGTGATAAAAGTCAGTCGCTTTATGTTTTGGTGTTCGCTTGAACAATATCCGGTGCTGGGATACATTGATCTGTTAATCATCCTGCATATCTTACTACTATAATAGCAGGCCTGTTTGCCACCAGTTTACTCAGTTAACTCAAGTGCGCATGGTGCCAAGCGCGAATGCATATATACACGCGCAAAGCAAGCACATGCGCCACGAACTACATACTGGAAACGCACCACACATGCACACACACTACACACAACTCACAAAGCAAGCCACGCACACACACCACACGTCGAACATACATGGAAACGCACACACATGCACACACACTACACACACTCACACAAGCACGCACACACACCACACGTCAACACAAAGGCAGCGACACATACACGGAAGCGCACACACATGCAGCACACACACACACACACACACACACACACACACACACACACACACACACACACACACACAGGTAAGACGTTTATGAAGGTAGTATTGTAGCAAAAGTTTGAAATCGTAAATATTTTTTCTACCATTGTAAACACAACATAGGGGCTACGAGTGCACAAGTCCTTTGTTACAGGTGCACAAATCCTATCCAGTGCAACACAACTTCAAGGAGTCATGCACTTCACACTTTTGCTACAATCATTCCAGCGCAGTTGGTGCAAAACACATTAACACACCGGCGTTTCATAATCTGAGAACATGCACAAAAATTGTTCATTCGTAAACCCAAATGTGAACTAATGCATCAGAAGTTGCACTTCTGGGAAATATTTCCTCACAACTGAAATGATATAGATCACTATGTTCAATGAGCATTTTAATGAGCGAGCACAAGTCCATCGATACAACTGCTCGCATCTGAGCTGTTGTTTTTCTTGCGGATGTTTTTGTAACACGTCTATGTGGTACAAGTGTAGCAAAAGTAATTTGTATCCGTATGACGCAGAACGTCCGTGGGCGGGACAGAATTGCAACACACTGGAACCATCCAAGCAGACCATTAAAATACATTGAAGGACACTTGCAGCATGTTAATGAGATAATTTTGGAGGAATTCAGTTGAACTAAGTCATTTAATTTGACATAATGTAAGATACCCAACTCCGTCGTGTAGTATGCCCTCTTTTCTATTTTCAAGACTCCAGAAAGTATGAGTCTGCTTGGATGGTCCCAGTGTAATTTGAAAAATGCACCCCCTGCCGGCGACTGTCATTGATGCCTTGCCCTCATAGACGTTTAACTGCTCCGCCACCGTTACACGCGCAGGTAAGAACACACACGCAAGGACGCACATGCGCACGAACATACACGGAAACGCACACAAATGCGCACACACTATACACAGAAGCAAGCGCATGCACCGCACGTCAACACCAGAGGCGTCTCCAGCTCCCTTTTACTGGGGCTTGTGCCCCAGTAAAAGTCTCCAGTGCCCCAGTAAAATTCCAGTGACCATTATTAAATTAATCTGCAGTAGCGCCGCTCTCGCTATAGAGTGGCAAAGTCACGCCCCCTCCGGTAGAGCCCATGGGACCTATGAGATCGAAAAATTGGAATGGGTTTCAATGGAGAGAAAGAAATTGTTTTCTGGTCCCAGTCTTCAATGCCGTGGATTACACATACTGTATGTTGTTTGTGGATTTAAATTATATTTTTTTTATGTCAAGAGTTTGACCGTTAAAGTTAGTAGAGAAAACACAATGAGAAAGACTACACGTCTCATATGTGACGTCACGCTCCCTGTGACTGGCGTGGACAAGCCTAAGGCACAACTTTCCTTAAAGGGAGCATCCTGCATAATACTGCTTTAGATAAAAAGGTAAGGGTCAAGAGGTGTAGGTCATAAAGAAACTTTAAATAAAGTTTCTTTATTTTCCTGAAATACTTTAAATGTGGATTGAGGTTGAGGTAGCTAATGAGTCTTTCTTATCTTAAATGGTTGCAGTAAGAGGATCTTATTTGTAAATCTTTGAGATGTGTTGAAATAAATATCATTGTACGGTACTCATGAATCAATCTTTGATTCTTTACCTATACCAGTGCTTTAACATAGCCTACAGTATGACATTGACGATAATGATTTTTGAAGCTCGTACATACCCTTCTTGTAGCCATCTATTTCATATTGTTGTGCACATTAAGTGTATTGGGACTTGGGGGCCTGTGCCCCAGTAAAGCTCTTTGTCTAGCAACGCCCCTGGTCAATCAAAAAGGCCAGCGACACATGCACGGGAGGGGCACACACACGCGCGCGCGCGCAAAACACACACACACACACACACACACACACACACACACACACACACACACACACACACACACACACACACACACACACACACACACACACACACACACACACAGGTAAAGACGTTTAACGGCTCCGCCATCGGCACACACACGCAGGTAAGAACACACACGCACGCGGACACATGCGAACGAACATACACGGAAACGCACACACACATTGCGCACACGCTACACACACACACACACAGACGAACACGCACACACAAGCACGTTCACACACCGCACGTCAACACAAAGGCAGCGACACATACATGGAGGCGCACACACGCGAGCGCACACACACACTCACACACACAGGTAAAGACGTTTAACATCGGCACACGCGCAGACCGGAACACACGCGCACGCACACACACCAAAGCGACACGCGCCCAGGTAAGATGTTGTGTTTTTAAACACGTCGACAAACTCTGC
>OLKM01005664.1:0-2500 GCA_900291075.1 Melanogrammus aeglefinus | reverse complement strand
TCAGTTAGGAAGCGCAGGCGCAAACTTCCAACACACGCTATCTCCAAAAAAAGTGCCACTATTTGGAAAGTGACCCCTCTTGTTACGTCATCTTTGTTTTGTGTGTGTGTGTTTACAAATATCTGTGTGTATGTTACTATGTGTGTGTGTGTGTGTGTGTGTGCGCGTGTTGGTGTGTGTGTGTGTTAGTGTGTATGTGTGTGTGTGTGTGTGTGTGTGTGTGTGTGTGTGTGTGTGTGTGTGTGTGTGTGTGTGTGTGTGTGTGTATGTTACTATGTGTGTGTGTGTGTGTGTGTGTGTGTGCGCGTGTTGGTGTGTGTGTGTGTTAGTGTGTATGTGTGTGTGTGTGTGTGTGTGTGTGTGTGTGTGTGTGTGTGTGTGTGTGTGTGTGTGTGTGTGTGTGTGTGTGTGTGTGTGTGTGTGTGTGTGTGTGTGTGTGTGTGTGTGTGTGTCTGTGTGTGTTCTCCTCACTGGTTCACTCTGTTATATAATTCTATTTTAAGAGTTGTTGTACTCCACTTCAGTTCCTCAATCTCACGCAGGGCCTTGACTACTTCCATGCTTTTACCTCTGATGCGTTCGGTTTAACAGGACCTCGGTGCTTACTTCCCGCCAGCAGGACTCCAGAAACGCTGAGCTACTGTACTTTTATTAGTGTTTTTTATGTGTGCTCAGTTTGGCGGGAAATTAGCAAATTTGTACGGTGGAAGAAAGGCAAACTATTACTCTCCTTTTATTTCTGAATTCCATTTAGGAACCCTGATTAGATGTGTGTGTAATTATGTGTGTGTGTGTGCGTGTGTGTGTGTGTGTGTGACATTGTGCGTGTGTAGGTTTTTGTGTATATGTGTTTGTTTTTTGAGTATATGTGGAGATGTGTTATTGTATGTGACTGGTGTGTGTGTCTGTGTGGGGGTGTGATGTGCATTCTCTGCATTATATATGGCGATTGTGTATATGTGTTGAGCATGTGTGCGTGCGTTTTAATGGTTTTAATGAGGCATATATGTGTGTGTTTTTTGTGTGGGGTCTTGTTATGTGTTCTTGCATAGATGGTGTGTTGTTTGTTTCATGCATATATTGGCCTGCCTGCATATACTGTGTGTTGCGAAAGCCATAGTTTGTATGTGTGTGGTGTGTGTGTGTGTGTGTGTGTGTGTGTGTGTGTGTGGTGTGTGTGTGTGTGTGTGTGTGTGTGTGTGTGTGTGTGTGTGTGTGTGTGTGTGTGTGTGTGTGTGTGTGTGTGTGTGTGTGTGTGTGTGAGTGTTTGTGTGGTGTGTGTGTGTGTGTGTATGTGTGTGTATAAGCACCCGTTTGTTCTTGCAAACATGTATCTATGCATATCTTCTATCATCAACCTAAAGAGGTGGAGATAACATGAGAGCAAGAAAGAGAGAGAAAGAGAGAGAGAGCGAGCGAGAGAGAGCGAGAGACAGAAAAGCAATGTTCATTTTGGCTGCCTCCTGCCTTCCATCACATTTTATGTTTATTTTCATGCACTGCTCATGAATGCTTGTATTGTGGAAACATAATGAAAGCGTCACTTTTAATTGTCAATGTGGTCGCGTGTGGCTGACGTCCAAACTGGGCAGGACACATGTAATTGGTGGACCATGTGTCCAATTAAACATTGCTAGATAAACTCGTTTACTGATCAAATCCATTATTTAAGTCCACAGAATCCACAGCCAAATGGAGTCATATGAAAGCATCAGCAGTGTAAAAATCCAAAGTATGTGCAATAATTAGCATTTTAAACACTTTTTCATTTTCGATTCAAATTAGCGAAAAAATAAAGTAATAAAAAAAAAGAATTGCGTGAACCAAACATCAAATGTCCAGATGTTAAATCACTGATATTTGGATTATTTGCCGTACATATGGGCGAGACGAGTCAGCGTGCCAGTGTTCATTTTACAAGCCATTAAGCTGGCCGGTTATGGCCGCACTTGACCGTGAATGGGTTTGTTTTCACTGCTTATTTAATAGGAAAGATTCTAACTGAGCTCCATAGAATATGTACTTAACGCTGGTTTGCCCAGGAAACAGACAGAGAGAAGACACCATTTAAAATACATTTTTCTTCTTATATCTATCATCCATCAATTTGTCTATCCAACCATCCATCCAACCTATACTACTCTATGTCTATCCATCCATCTACTACTGTATGTCGATCCATACATCAATCCTCCTAGTCTAATACTACTGTGTGTCCAACTATCTATCTACCGGGTAGATGGATGGATGGACATACAGTAGTATGGGTAGGAGAATAGATGGCTGGACATACAGTAGTATAGACTAGGAGGATGGATGGACATACAGGAGTGTTGGGTAGATTCTACCCTACACTACTGTATGTCCATCCATCCATCTACCCTATACTACTGTTTGTCCAACCATCCTGCTACCCAATACTACTGTATGTCCATCCATCCATCTCATTGGTATGCTGTATGTCTGCTGTCAAGGCTTCAGAACATGCAGCACCGATCAC
>OLKM01005663.1:0-16386 GCA_900291075.1 Melanogrammus aeglefinus | reverse complement strand
ATTCATCGTCAGGGTGGCTGAACCTCCAACCCTCCTTTCTCTTGGTAGTGGATACCTTCTGACAGGGACAATCTTTAGGTTGAAGGGTGTTACTTCCAGATGATGTAGCTGACATGGAACTGAGAGAAGCCCTTAAGAAGGTATATGAGTGTGATAAAATGTTATTCGCTTCAATCCCAGTTTCTGAGGCATTTATTTAAATTCTGAATGAATCTATCGTATCCCTATTTTTCGATTGCACCTTAAGGTTGATCAAGCATTAACCACAGAGGAGCTGGAGCAAGCAGTGGAATGCTGTGACTCATGGAGATACCAACTCGAAGGTCTTCCGAATCCAGTCAGCATGGACAACAAAGATGCATTTGTGCAGAATGCAATACTTTTCCATGTCCTCATTCAACGACAGAGCTGCTATGATCAGTTAGTTGAGGGTTTGAAGTACTACGAGGTAAGTTTAGACTTAAATGTAACTAATTGCATTCTAGTGTACAACAGATGGTGAATTGCTTGTGCATGATTTTTATAGCACACTGGAACACTGTTCAGTCCCATTCAAAATAAATAATGTGAATTATCTACAGGTCGCACGGGTGTTCAGACACTGACTACATTACTTGCCCACCACCCCCAATCGCTTTGCCTTTTTTAAATATATATATATAAAACCCATTCAGTTCATTTTTGTGTATCAGCATCAACGTTCATCTAATAAAAAACATGCTTACTGTAAAACACTAACCATGTTATCAATATGTATTTGGATGATGGATCACAGGTTCTGCCACTCCTGAAAGAAAGGCCTTGCCTAAGGGTCCCTTCTTTGATATGCCGCAAGAACCAGTTGCATGTCCAGCAGATGTTGTGGCTACCCTCCTGAAACCCAACTACTCTGTTCTGGGAAGTAACAAAAGACCAAGAGAGGAGTTAATGGTGGTTAAGTTCAGAGAGTTTCTTCGTTGTGTACAAGGTAAATGGATGTAAAATGTAGTATGGATAAAAAATAATCTCTTCCCTAACTCTTAAGTTTGCTAACCATTATTTTCCTTATCAGTTAATCTGCCAAATGTTTTTTTTAATTGATTAGTTTGGTCCATAAAATCAGACACTTGTGAAAAATGTTTAACTGTCGTCCAAACCTCAATATGACATCCTCAAGTATCTTGTTCTGTCCATAGCCCCAAATATTCAGTTTACGGTCAGAGAACCAAACAAACGAGAAATATTCACATTTAGGAAGCTAGACTCTGTATCTTTCCTACAGATTAATTGATTATAAAAATAGTTGATTAATTTAATAGTTAACTAATGAATTGATTGTTACAGCTCTAATCTTAAACAAGTGTCTTGATTGGCTGAATAAGGTGTCCTGGTGGTGGAATAGATCAAATATGTGGCATGGATGGTTTATTCCAGGACTGGTTTGAGAACCACTGATGTAGAAGATATTGCAGTGCATGTCATAGTACAATGTATGCACTATCCTACTGCAGTCGTCAGTGTTATAATAGGCATTTGTGTTTGCACTGCCTTATTTCTACATTCTCCTACCTATGTTGAGGATAATTACAATATGTCATTTCACTGTCTATCTGTGACGATAGATCATGGCAACGTCATACATGTTCATGTTATCTCTACCATATTTTTGAAGTCAAGCTATATGATAATTATTTTCTGTAGATAAAATTGTAATGTCTATATATATATTCTTTTGTTCTGAAACTTTTCAACCTTGTAGTGAAGGAGCTTGGGGAACATCTTAACGGCAGGAACCTCACTGAGGAAGAAAATGTGTTTATCCTGACATTGATCCTGGACACATCCTAGACCTTTGCACTGGAAGAGCAAAGTTCCTGCATTTGGATTTCTCCCAGGTCCAAAACTGACTTTTATTCATGATGACACGAAGCACCTCCTCATTGCTCACACATGCTCAAATGAGCTTCAGATCTTCGTTAACAGAAAGAATCTGGCAGATGACGATGAATTTGATTACAATTGTCTGGTGGCTCTCATGAATGGATCAATTTTTAGTGCTGTGTAGTCTCCAAAAAAAATGCTTGGACTACATTTGGAGCTGTTAGATTTCAGCTTATTTCTAAACTGTTCGGACAGACTCTGCGTTGTGTATTTTCAGTCGAGTAGTAGTAAATGCTTGAGTCTGAATCCAAAACAGCTGTCGAACAGGTTGGAGTGAGAGGAGTTAAATAGATGGTTTATTCCAGGATGTACAAGCGACGATACAGACTTAGTTGAATAATCTATGGTGTAGGCCGGATGAGTCGATGACTCTGTTCCTTGGCTGTCGAAACCCTCCTACTCCGTCGCAACAAAGGGTTGGGGCGAGTATAATAACCAAAAAGGAGGAAATGGAATGAAATAAGCACACGTGAAGCAGACGCACTCTCAGCCTTGATAAGGTATCTGGCCCTGTTCTATGCTCGGAGGGACCAGGTTGTTCGACCTACCCTGACAACATACAATGGCCGAATGTTGGGGATAAACAACCTTGTATCAGTATGAGAGGCCCTGCGCCTGTTCCTAGACTAGAAATGTGAAACAATAAGAGAGACCACTAAATACACCCAACATTCTACATTTCCTCCCTCTTGATCATACTAAACATAGTTTACTAAGATCACCAAACAAAAGAGAATTCAGTGTATTTTCTGGTGACCCCTTTAATATTTAACTAAATCAATGAAAGAAGAGCAATAAAAGGCAAAAAACAAGTAAATTCAAATCATACACAAGTAAACCAGGTGTAGGCGCCAACTAATATAATGAAAATAACAAACTCATTGGTTACACATGATTTAAGACCAAAACAGATAAGATCAGAAGGTCAACTGTCCAGGCCCCTCCCTTGCTTGCTGGCAGTGAAGCTCCACCATTTGTATACAGCATGACTCAGTTGGTGTTGAGTAGTGTAGGTGATTAGGTGTAGAGTAGCAGTTGCACAGAGTTTCTGTTCAGTGTTGATGGAATGGCCACCGCAGGTGTGAATTTGGGGATGAGGATGGTCAGACGAATACTCCTGGCTCAAGAAAAAGTGCAGAATCAGTCATTGGCGGCGGCATTGTCACAGCCTCCAACACAGTAATAATAATCACTATGTTTGGATAAATTGTCTTAATGATTCGATAAACAATGAACAAATGATCCTACAAAAAATATTCGCTGATTCGACATGGTTATATCATCATAGTATCAGTAATCATGTCACATAGTCTCAATAAACCTGTGTGTGAATGAATGGATGATTGAACCTTTGTGTCAAATCAAAACAAGATACAAGACAAAAGTTCTAAAGCTGAGCAGTTGTGTCAAGAAGGAACAACATGGAACGTTAGAGAGGGTGGTGACAAAAGTCCTAGACATCTTATCGAAAACTAACCTCTCGTAAAAATATAGGAAAGATATAAAAAACACTCCAAAACACTCCTCTACTCTTTTCACCCCATACAAGTCAATTTGGTGCCAAATTCTAACGAGATGTCATTCCATAGTAGTGGTGAATCAACTAATTCTTGCAGTGGCTGCATGTATCCACTTCGTCTTCTTAGCTACACGAAACAGCGGAATCGAGTAACTATACTGAATTTGGTATGGTGCCCTCATGTTGATGATTGAGTCTGGTCTTGTAGATGATTCCCTGGTCATTCAAGTCTTTTATGATTGTTCTCAGTCATCACGCAGCCTCTGTTGAGTGGATATTGCTTGACACCTGGAGGAACTCCACTGACTCACTGGTTCCATGTTTTATGTTGTGCTTCCGTCATTGAATCGGTATATGCGGCTGAGTTCTTCACCACTCTGCGACTGTAATTTCTTCCATAGTTCCTTCCATTTGTCCTGAGCGGTTTTTTCGTTCCCTGGTTTCTTCGTTGGGGCGCTCACGTACCCCTTTCGAGGGGCTTCACATCTCTCTTTGCAGTGTCCACTTTGTCCACAGTTTGTGGCAATGGTCGAAGTCTTTCTGTCTGTCTGGCGGGAGGAATCGTTCTCTATTTCTGTTGGCTGGGGGAATCTTTCTCCTTCCATTGCCATCCCCTTCCTCCTCGTCCGCCAGAAATCGATTCCTGACTTCTTTCATCCTCGATCCACCTTTTCTCTGAAGTTCCTTGATCTCTGCATTGTGCTGCTTCGGTTGTTCCAGCCAGGAAACCTTGTCCTTTACTCCCCTTCGGATCTCCGGCAGTACCTGCTGAGGTACTTGGTCTTCAAAGGCAAGTCCTGCTGACTGTCGATGGTGTTCCATATCATTATTCAGTTTGCCTGAGAGTGCAGCAAATTAAACATTGAAGAAGCGCTCGTTGAACTGGTCCAGACTCTCGTCTTTCTTTCTGCAAACAAACGTGTGGATTGTTGTCCAGTTGACCCTGTGCCTTGAGTGCTTTTGGATCCACGCCTTATGCCTCCCATTCCCTTCTCTGTGTCTCATTCCCGTCTTCTCAAGGGCATCTTTCCACCTCGTATCGAATCTGGATGCGCCTCAGTGCTGGCTCAGGTGTTTTGAACAATATAGCAAGCCATCGTAGGGTGGAGTTCGTACAGAAGCATCAGTTGTTTTCAGTTTCATTCCATGGCTGTAGGCCTGCTTCTCTTTGGGGTGTCGATCTCCGCACTCCCCTTTTTTCGATGTCTTCGGCTGGAGGGTTCAAGAGAGGATTGTGCGTCCCCAGCGCTTTTCTACCTTCTTCAAGGGCCTGAGGTTAGCATAGTCCAGGTGGGGCAGATGGATTTCCCTTCCGTGGCACGTGGGGGTTACTGCAGATGACCGTGGTACTCGCCTACCAAGCTGTGACGCTGGGGAACACTGTGTCTTGACTCTGCTTTAACCACCAGGTTGCGACGATGGGCTGTATCGGGAAGATGTATTTCCCCATCTGGGCCACACGACGGCAAGTGTGGGGGTACATGCGACATATGACTGCCCAAAACTCCTCCTCCGTGGCCTTGGTCACCCCCCCTTGGGGGCCCTGAGTCGAGGGGGCGGGCGGCTATCAGTGCCTTCTCTGACTAGCGTCTGGTGTGGTCTCTCTCCCGAGTCAATTCATCCTTTTAACAAACGGATGTTCATCGGCAAGCAGTTTGATTTGCTCCTCTTGTCTTCCCAGAGCATCTTCATAGTGAGCAGTGTCTTTTCCAATTCATCTCCTCTCTTTTGTGCCGACATGCTTGATAAAGTAGCCGCTTACACTGAGACAATAGTAACAACCAACTGGTTCTACTTCGTCTAGTCTTCTTGACCAGTCCTTTGACACTTCCAGATCGATTCTTGCCAGCGTTTAGTTGGGTGGTCCATCATTATCTCATAAAAACATTATATGTGATCCTCGCGGGGATCAAAACAACATAGCACAAACAAAAACTCCTAGCCGATTCATGTAACCTCACCAGTGAAATTCAATAACAATACGGTTTCACTCCTGTCCAACAGTCGTAACCAAAAGCCCTGAGCAAGAACAGACTCTTAAGTTATATTCAGGACTAACGTATCAACATTGACAAACTAGCAAAGATGAACAAATCACTTGAATGGACAATGCTATTACAATATTCCAGACTCAAAACCCAGAACAAAGGCCTTAATCATCCAATATCATTCCAGGACTCAAACCAGACCAAAAGGCCGTATTCAAACAATTCCCAGACGCTCAGAAACCCAGACCAAAGGCCTTAATCATATTTCAACAATTCTAGGACTCAAAACCCAGACCAAAGGCCTCACACAACATATTCAGACTCACCCAGACCAAAGGCCGTATTCACAATTCCAGGACTCAAACCCAGACCAAAGGCCGTATCAACAATTCCAGGACTTCAACGCCAGACACAGAACAAACAATAAGTCATATGGCGTATATTCAGTGATTAACACAAACTCTTATCACTAATGCAGGTCCTCACCTCGTCCAGCTCTTAATGACACAACTTCATTACTCAGCAAATGTAAGTGCAGCCTAATAGTAAAAACAATATAATAATCACAGTTATGTGTGTGTAGATTATTTTAAAGATTAATTTCTTGTTCTTTTCTCTTGGTCGAAAGAGTGTGGAAATGAGATCAGTCACCCCGTTGATATCCACGTCGGTGCCATAGATGATGCGCTGGTTCAGCCGCGTTGTGGATGCGGGTACCCCTCGCAGCAAGCAGGCCGTTGAGCACGTCCTCCAGCAGCGCGCGCGCTCTTCTCTTTCACAGGGCAATCTCAGAGGCCAAATCGTCTTCTCACTCCTCTCTCTTTCAAGACGGGTCACGCACCAATATGTTAGATTCAGCTTATTTCTCTAACTGTTCGGACAGACTCTGCGTCTGTGTATTTTCAGTCGTAGTAGTAATTCTTGAAGTCGAAATCAAAACAGCTGGACAGGTGGAGTAAGAGGGATTAAATAGATGGTTATTCAGGATGTACACGAGATACAACTTAGGTTGAATTATCTATGGTGGACCCGGTGGTCGATGAACTTGTTCCTTGGCTGTCGAAAACCCTCTACTCGTCGAACCAAAGGGTTGGGCGGAGTATAATAACAAAAAGGGGAATAGATGAATAAACACGTGAACCAGACGGCACTCTCAGCCTTGATAAGGTATCTGGCCCTGTCTATGTCTCGGAGGGCCAGGTGGTTCGACCTACCCTGACACATAACAATGGCCGAAATGTGGGGATAACACCCTTGTATCAGTATGAGAGGCCCTGGCCTGTTCCTAGACTAGAAATGTGAACAATAAGAGAGACACTAGAATACACCAACATTCTACAGAGCCCATAGCTTTTAATGGATGGACTTGCTTAGAATCTGGTGTAGCATGTTCTTTTGAGTTAAAACTGTTAAAACGTTGTTTCGCCTAAACTATGATCTGAACTATGTGCCATATAGTTTGGACAAGACAGTTTACTTGTGTTATTAATTTTTGCTTTTGAAGGTTGACTCATCAGATTCTTCCAGTGTCAGTATTGTTTCAATTTTTTGTACAGTATTGCTGTTTTCCAGGTGTGTTCAGTTAGCTGTATTAGACTATTTCCATTCATTTAATAAAATTAATCTTAAAAATGAAGTTTATATAGAAGTCAAGTTTGGTCCAAGGTTCCTTCTCCTATTAAACGATAATAGTTAAAACGAATTAAAAGCCATCTTGCAAAATAACTGCCTATTCGTGTGTGTGTGATCAACAGTGTTGTACCAAAAGGTTAATGGTGAAAGATGTATCAATGAGAGGGTATTTTAAAAGCCGTCCTTCCTTCATGATCTTCAGTGAGTGTGCATGATCGGTGGTCAGTGTCATCTTACTAAATATAGAACTTACGTTTCAGGCTGTCTTGTGCTCTCTGCTGGCAGTATCATATTATACTTGTCTTCATTTTTCCACAATCAATAGTTTTCAGTTGACGTTGATAGATTAGTACACAATTCGAGATCTCAAACAGTTGGCTGGCAGTAACTGTCAGGTCCACACGGAGCAATGGTTCAGCTGCGAGAAGGCAAATGAGCTTCGAGTTGAACAGAAAAAAAAGCTTTCCAGCTCACTGGTATTCCCAGGCGGTCATTCTCCATCCTAATGAGTACTAATCCAGGCGCCGACCTACTGCTTAGCTATCCGAGATGAAGATCGAGATTCTGGGGCGTGTTTTTATTTTACTTTTTTTTTCTCTAATTATTATCGTAAAACATATAGTTTACAACTTCAAATTCCAGTATTTACCAAGTAATTTTCTTATCAATCATTCTTGACTCCAGTCATAAGCCAAAACCAGTATGACACACACAAGGACATGACAGAGTATAGTTGATTAATCACAAATATACGGCAACAATCACATAGAGAGTGTTCTACCCTAATCATAGCACATCAAACATTTGCATCGGAGTGGCTCTGACAGGTCTTAAGACAAGCAGAAACAAATGCTCACACCTCACGCTGGCGATTGACTCCAGTAACTGACCATAACATACACTAAATCTTAACTGTCCCTGATTCCATTACCACATGATTAAATTGCTGTCTCCTAACAAAATGTGCAAAAATGACTGCACTTCTAATGCGTGTGATACCAACCTTACATTCTTTTTATGAAGAGTTGCCATCAAACCACTCCCCATCACCAGGCTATGCACCGTCTCTCCCTCTTCTTGCACATACGTCCCTCCATACAAGTTCCAATTGCATGAACGGACTGTTGCTCAATCATTGAACTGCACAAATTTTACATTCGACATCTTTCAGCCTTTCCAATTGAACACTAAACAACACAGTTTTCTTCTACATAGATCAACATCATTTCCCAACCATGATTCCACATCAGTGTACACTCAACAAATCCTTAATCCTTCTCAAGATAGACTAAACAACGTTGAAGCATTTCCAATGTAAATAATGATCAAAGGTTTCATCCACCTGTATTACAAACATGCACACTTCAGTACCCACAGTCCTATCAAATTTGCGTGCAGACAACGATTCGTTGCAAACAACCTGTATTGTGGCCTGAAATGTCCTTAAAATCATTATGACTACACATTTCAATAGAGTGTTATGCTTCACATTCCACATTGTTGTTTCCATGTCTATTTTTCTTCACGTCAAACGCCTCAAAAACCCTTTCCGACACATGTTCTCTTGGACGACTGACCTCTATCATTCGGCGACCAACCGCAGTCAAATCCACTATACACACATTGTTGTACTGGCACAATCCTCAAACTTAACTCTATGTTGACCTTACCCCTCTCCACCCCCAAAACTCGACCAAGTGTTCAACATGACATCCCTTATACCTCCCTGTCCTAACAGATAGTGTCATCACACCCATGTACTACAATTACTTTCCTTTACTCTTCTATACATCACCAACAACACGCGAGCACCCCTTCACGTCTCTATTAAACCCTCCTCATTGACAGTCGGCTCGCTTAAGATCACCTGATTCCGCCTTAAAAACTATTACCACCTCCAACATTAAATAGCTTGGACCTGTTTAACATTGCCGGGTAATACTTAACAAACATAGGTTTACTGACCAAGTAAGATATCTGTACATGTGAAAGTATCTCTTGGTCATTCTGAACAGGATTGGAAACTGATTTTCAGAACACCTCGGCTCAGTCAGATCACTACACTAGTACTGTATTCATACTTCACACTATTCGATAAATATTTCACCACTATGCTTTCAATAATCCTTTTCCTAATAGTAAATAAGCGACATCCCCTTATGACACCTCGGTTATGTAAAGTACGATCGAATAAAGTTGGACCATTGCACACCACTGCCACCGTACCTGGTGTTGCTGAAAGTAGCTCGCAATTTAAGATCATCCAACAATACTACAGTCCTTACAAATTACACAGGTTTACTTCCATAGTCTTCATACAGTAACGTCCCTTGTACTTCTTACACCTCATCATCTAGGTCAAATGTTCAGTGACTGGCTATCAACTCTATCAGCTAGCATGTCACACAGACTAATGGCTGCAAGCTAGGCCGCGGCTAACCCATTCGTCCAGTAGGCATAATTGTTAAAAGCAAGCCATGATACAAATCTCTTACTTACTTAGCCCACATATGGGATAGATACCAGTGGTGGTCTCAGCACACTGAGTGCAGCCCGTACAGCTCAACAAGCAATCACGATTCAATACTACCTTGAACCTCCAGTCTTCTCAACTTTCCTCATCTTCCATAACAATTCAAATGCTGCTGTTACTTTTATTTCAGAATCCCATCTATAGATTCAGCATTGACATCCCATTTTGCGCTCATTTACTTCTAACACACATCATTCACACCTAATATTTATATCATCCTCCCTTAGAAAACAAGTCAGCTGAGATTTCACATCTTCGCTTCATATCCACTGCCACATTAGATTACACATTTAACATTTAGCTATAGACTTTTACAATGTTAATCTTTCTGCCACCCGATGCACTCCCATATATATCCCAATATAACTTCAATTACCCTTTTTCACACTGAGATCTAAATTCTAACTGTAATGATACAATTGTATCAATCTGCGTATTTGAATGGACATTTAAGACTCCTACATCCTCCACGATTATATGATGCCTTGTATGTGCTGATCCTTTTTAGCATGGTGGCTAATGGTTCAGTACTACCGTTATATACTAGATATACAATTAATTGCAGATATAACGGTACAACCCTGCCAGAACTGACCTCTCTAATCTAAAAACTATGCGTGCAATTACCCATTACGTCTTAACACTTGCTACATACAACTTCTGCATTACTTATACAATAATTGCGAACTCAATTCACTAAACCTATCCCCAAGAACCAAATCTCTCTAGCGCCCTAAACATGTTCTACCCTATCAAAGCTTTTTTACAAATCTACACTCAAAACTATACACCCCCCTCTACCTTTGAGCGACTATGCCAGACTGAGATCCCTACCCAGATAGCAAAAAGTATTTTGGGCCACAAACTGGCATGCCATTTTGGTAAAGCTTTGGAATGATGTACGGCCCAAATTTGGGCCAAATTAGGCGTGCCACAAAAGAAAAACAAAAAGGAGGCCAAAACCCAGCCAAAACCAATTTTGGAATACCAAAATGTAGCCAGAAGTATCCCAAAGAGTGGCCATAATCCCCAGAACCTTGCCAGAAAGCAGCCACAACTGACCCAAAGTGATCCCTAACTGACCCAAAGTGATCCCATAACTGATCCAAAGTGATGCCATAACTGACCCAAAGTGATCCCATAACTGACCCAAAGTGATCCCATAACTGACCCAAATTGATCCCATAACTGACCCAAAGTGATCCCATAACTGACCCAAAGTGGACCCATAACTGACCCAAAGTGATCCCATAACTGACCCAAATTGATCCCATAACTGACCCAAAGTGATCCCATAACTGACCCAAAACTCATAAGTTACATTGTTAATTTATGTTCTATGTGTATAATGCACAAATAATGAAACAAAATATTTTAAAGTAGTACATTTTTATTAGATTTAATCCAAAACAGTTTGCTCTTGGTTTGGAGCCGGCTGGCGTTTTTTCCTCCCTCCCTCCCGATCCCCAGCCCAGTAAAACCATCTCTTAATGGCATCCGCAATCTGCACATCCGTTGCGGTTGAGCAGGATGGATTGCGCCTCACTGCATCTGAAATTGAAGACATATACAAAGAATATTTGTGTTTGTGATTTTAACAGATATAACTGATTTAAACAGCAATACTGTAATGCATGCTACAATCTTCTTCCATATGCAAAGTTCCAACTGTAAGCATTGCCAATAGATCTCATCAGGTGGGAGATAGGTGCTTGCTCTGAGGCTGTGGCTAACCCTGTGTGTTGTCTCCTAGAAACATTTCAAAAGTGCATTGAGCTCAGTTCAGACTGATGGTTTCAGCCTGATAGAATCCGCATAGGTGCAGGAGTCTTTGGAGAAGAGTTATCAGAGACTAGAATCAAAAGGATGCTTTTGATAAACAGTGATGAACAGTTAAAATGCTTACCCATCACTACTGCCTTCAGGTGTAGATTTTCAAATGAAATCTTTCCATTCATCCCCCGCCATGAGATGTTCTTGGCGAGGTCATTTTTGATGGCCTGTTTCAAAATGCGCCACACAGTATCTTTGGCATCAGCTCCCCCTGCCAATCCAAGAGTGATAACCTAATACAAAATAAAAAACAAGAACCAGTAGCATTATTTATCCAAAAGAAAAGTAGCCTACCATTATTTGTATAAATCATTCAGCATTACCCTCAATTATACCACGGTCTGGGGGAATACTCGATTCTGATTTGCTGTAGGGTGTGCATTAACTCCTGATATACGGACACCTGATAAGTAGTTCCGTCAAATTGTCTGTTGACAATTAATGCGCTAGCTGGCGATCGTATCAGCCTGTCTTTATAACGAGAGTTAAAACGAATTGTGAAAAATGAAGTAAACTGTAATCAGACAACACGGTATATGCTTCAGACCCTATAGTATTACGTTAGTTCTCTGGCTTATAGCTGAGCGGACTAGAATACCTCCCGTTGCCAAGTCGTAGCTAACGTCGGTCCTATTTACTGGAGGAGTGAACAACGTTTCCGTTGCTTAAGAACCTTACGGGAGGATAATGTTGTTCCAGTCAACCCCTCAGGCGTTACCAGGGAAACAAAGTTATGGCTTGTGAAAAACGTCATATTTGGATTGTAAAACGCTTGAAAATATAAATGAATGGTCTTAATTTGCGCAACCGTACCGACGCAGAGGCGTCCATTATTTCCCGATAATGGACACCTCCTCGGGCATTATCCCTTACATGTTTCCCACAGACAGAAAGCAATGTGTGGTGAGTGAGGCGGAGTGGGACCCCTTTTCAGCCCGGGGGTTTCAGGCCCATACCGCCCCCCTGCGCAGAAGTCTTGAGACAACGACGCCGAGTCCTGTCGGAGTCGTGGGGGGACGGGGGACGAGTAGTCCTGATGGGCCTGGTTCTGACGGCCGTGTTTCATATTAATCGCATCGTTTTTTCTGAGTTAACAATCATTTGGCCAGGTGTTTTTCAGCACGGTAGAGCCTATATCATACAAAAAACTTTTTGGGGTTTTTCCTTTGATAGGCGCGTGTGAGCGGAGGAGCCGGGCGAATCTGCGCTGTTTGTGTGTAGCCTACCCGCGCGCGTGTGTGCGTGTGCGTGTGTGTGTGAGAACGGGAATGTCAGAGGGAGAAAGAGTGCTATGAGGAGATGAATGAATGAACGGAACGATATTTATATAATTTAATATCGCAAAAAAAAGGAAGCGGAATCAATTAGGGTGCTCAGTGTGTTGATTCTGTGGCGCAGTGCCACACATTGTTCTAT
Organism: Melanogrammus aeglefinus; assembly: GCA_900291075.1. Taxonomy (NCBI): domain Eukaryota; kingdom Metazoa; phylum Chordata; class Actinopteri; order Gadiformes; family Gadidae; genus Melanogrammus; species Melanogrammus aeglefinus. The sequence continues at coordinate 3,545 of OLKM01005663.1, read as the reverse complement.
GTATGGGAAACACAAAGGAATATCAAAAGTTAGCTCACCAATTCCTGACGAAGGTCCCGCTGTGCTTGCCAGGTCGCCCTCCCAGGGCCTCCAGAGCCTGTTTATCCCCTAGTGGAAAAATAGGCAGTTATGCCTGGAGGTGGTGGACATCCTTCTGACCTCCCTGGGTGTTTCTGTGGAGGTCTTGGATCATGCGAATCATGTTCTTTTGCTGGTCCATCACTATTTGTTGGTTAACCAACAGGTCACGCAGAAGAGCTGAAAAAGAAAAAAATAAACATTTAGTAGGCCTATAAAAAGGCAGTTTTAAATCCTAAACGCATGTATTTTTGTATGTACATTCATATTTATTTATGTATGTGTCTATTTATCTATTCTATTCCAAGGATAAATACTCATATATATATATCACTCATATATCAATCGAAGGCTGGAGGAGTGTAACACACATTAATTCTTACTTCCACACATTTGATCACAGCCTCCCTTCTGCGTCGGCTGTCCCTGGACTGACAGACTGGCCCTGATAAGGTGTCCCTACCATCACCTCCTCCGACCCTGTCTCTGCCATGTCACCTCCACCAATAACTCGCGCCAATTTGCTTGGCGAAGGGTTGACCCCAGTGTCATTAAGTGCTTGGAGGTGGGCATAAAAATATATTGTTTATTATGAATTGCTATTATTTTCAACTTTCAACTTAATTTTCAATTCTGATTGGCCTAGTTTATATTAGTGAACAACAATTTACTTATTTTATCATCTAATCATCTCCACTAAAAAAAGCCAAATTAAATTACTTCTGCAATTCGACTACCTGAAAACCATGAGGCTGCTCATTGTTCACAGGGACCTCATAACACCCACTTTGCGTGGGCTGCGCTTGTATGAAGCGCCTGATGTTGGACGGTCCAGAGATAGCAGGGGCCTTAGGGAGGATTTGGAAGGCCTGTTTCTTTGGAGGACTGCAGGGGTCTTGACTTTCAAAGTCCGATCGGACGTGTCTACTTGGCCTTTATTAGAGACAAACAAAAGACAAATACATGAGTTCATAAAGAGACTGGCTTTGCACAAATATGTTGGAACAAAAGGCACTTAAAGCATAAAAGTCATACTTGATTTTTCTTTTGGGTCTCCGGTCTGTTGTTCGGTCTTCGACCTCTGATGCCAAATCAGTCTGGTTTTGAGCCAGATGCAGCTTCTGGCGACACTCCAGATAGTTATCTGTTGAACAGAACTCGAATTTAGGATTGTATTTATTGATATCTTGATTGATCAGTTAATTATTTAAGTATACATACCTGAAGAAAAAAGAACCCTGGCATTGTCAAATAGAGGCCAGGTATCCTGGGGCTCTTCCAGCTGCCTTATGGCCCGATTGACTCCCTCAGCCTTGTGGGGGGGCCACCTGCACGCCCCATTATTGTACCATTGCGTTGGCACAACCTCCACCTCCTCGGAATTGTCAAAGCAGACAACGGAAAACATAGCTGGTCTTCTGCATGAGAACAAAAATCACACTCTGTTAACCAGTTTAACCCTACTGCCTTGCCTGCCTAACCTACACAAATTTATCAACAAGAACGATTCCAAAATAACTGAACATATTGACAAATCAATAAATGCATGTTTTACTGTCTGTCTGTCTGTCTGTCTGTCTGTCTGTCTGTCTGTCTGTCTGTCTGTCTGTCTGTCTGTCTGTCTGTCTGTCTGTCTGTCTGTCTGTGTGTCTGTGTGTGTGTGTGTGTGTGTGTGTGTGTGTGTGTGTGTGTGTGTGTGTGTCTGAGCGCAAAACACCTCAATTGGTTCTCTTAATTTTTAGCAGTATTTGGGGGAAAAGCCCGCCACCATCACTAAGAGAGTTAAATAATAAATCAAGTAAATCAGCTAAACCATATCATTAACTAAAAGAATGCTCAAGAGTCACGAGTCAAGTTTCGAGGGTTGTATTAACTTGAAATCATACAGAACTTATGGTTAACAGTAACTATCAAGGTTTCCAAACAGTAGGCCACACAACAACAAATGAACAGTTCCACCTTAAACTAACAGTGTCTAAGTGGCCGTGTTTAACAAGAAAGAAGTTATATAATTAATATTAATTCGACACCATAATCCACACAATACCCACACAATAATCAGAGTGAGACAGGAGCTGTTTAACAAATTAAATAAAAGGTCCAAAACAAAGAAAAGTAATCACTAAAATCACTATTAAAATTCGCTGTTTACTTCTAAAAAATCTTGGAACTGGGTCACCAGGTCAGTTCAGGTGTAGAAGAGGGAATACAACAAAGGTGTCTCTAGTCTCTAATAAAGGAATTCTGACATATTTTCTTACATTTCCATCAAGTCTTGCACATTTTAAATTTGGTGACAGGCCTGAAACAACCAGAATGTCTAATTCAGTCGAGTCCACAGGGTAACTGAAAAAATGCTCTCTTCTAGTATACAACATGTACATTACATAATAGCACCCTTCATGCAGAAGAATGTTTTGCACTAAAGCAATGTCATCATGAATTCTAAAGCAGTTGTCACCATCACATGAAGTTCTGATTGTTACACCATCGATGACTAACTTTCTAAACTGCTTTAGAGAGCTTTCCATCAGCTGTGGCACAGGTCCTTCATTGTGCTGCCCTGTTGCAACGGTTTTTTGTTTTTCAATAATTGTTTCCTCACCGATACTCATTTCTGAGACACGCCTGATCACTTGAGTCAAAGGACTGTGTGGTTTTCTAACCATTTTCTTTAAAATTTGTAGATAGTTTTCAAAAGGAAAACCAGAAATTAGATCTAAGTGACCATGAACCTTTACATCATCACAGAGATGAACTAGACCATGTGTGTTGTAAACTACAAAATCGGTACCATATAATTGACTGAAATGGTCCACAAAAGAGCACAGTAGTGTCCTGGCAAAATCATTTAAAACTAAACATAAATGAAGGACTCGCTAGAAACACGAATGGCAACTGAAAGCAACACTGAAAATTATTGTAACCTCCAATCAGCTAAAAGCAGCCCTTCAGCACAACTGACCTGTTATATACAAAAATTGTCTCCAATTCTGTTGCTTTCCATCTCTGTCTCTTGTAAGCCCTCTTGTTTTCCAGTAGCAAATTCAGAAGGTACAAACGGCTCTCAACCATCAATTCTGTCAGATATGATGCTGCATTGACCAGCGGAAATGCGACAATGACGAGGCCCAGTAGAACCCATCCACAAATCCAATAGCTTACGTACCACACCAAGACACACCAAATGCATATAATCATGAGGGAAGCAGCTCACCATGCCTATATTTAATTCAGAGAAAGGCGAGAGCCCCTGATGATGTTCTTCATCATTACAAGCCTTGAAATTCTCATCGGTCCTGAGAGGACCATTTTTTTCTGGGAATGTCATGCGATGGTTACTGTAAACACCTGAGTGAGTACATTTATCACAACCTGAATATCCAGTGTGACCCTTGACAGCTTTGACATAAGCTCTTGCAGGGGCATCGCAAATTACTGAACTCACTTTCACAAAAAAAGTATTT
>OLKM01005662.1:0-16387 GCA_900291075.1 Melanogrammus aeglefinus | reverse complement strand
CCATATTCAATTAAGGCAGGCTCAACCATGTTCAACAACCGTGGGACGTGCTGGGCTTATTTTAGCACACGATAATCATATTGCATTATTTACTAGTGTAGCAACCGGGCTGGGGTCAGAAGCCTCCATGCGCGGAAGGCGAGGATACCAGCCGGGTCACAGGAGGCACGGCGGGTCAGGCCAGGGTTATTGGCAGTCCAGTTGGACTTGCATGGCCCAGTGTTAGGAGGGGCAGGAAGGGATCCGAGAGTAAAAGAGGCACTGGCGGGTTAGGTCAAGGTTAAGCCGGCGCCGCGAAGCGGCGACGGCAGATGTGCACGGGGCCATCATCAAGCCACCCCGAGAATCCCCGACCCCACACCCACAACATTACCGTTTATAAACCCTGGTTATACAGTGGGTATGTTGTGTAAATCTGGTAATATATGCCCCTCACAGAATAAACAACATTCAAAATAACAGCAAGTCAACCATGTCAATAACCGTGGGACGTGTTATGGCCTTCACTAGTACCACACTATATAAGTGTAATGTAAACCCGGTAAGTATGCTCATCACAGATTAATCACAGATTTAGTTCATACTAGCATATATTGAATGCAATGTAATGTAAACCTGGTAAGCAAACTGCTCATCACAGATCTCATCACAGATACAGTAAAATCAGGTCAACCATGTTCAGTAACCGTGGGACGTGTTTGGCTTTATATTAGTAAACTATATATTCAATGTATCTCTAAAACCTGTAAGTCTATTTGCTCATCACAGATTTAGTAATCAGTCAACCATGTTTAATATACCGTGGGACGTGTTTGGATTTAGACTATTACACACTGTATCAATGTAATATACACCTGTGTAAGTAATTGCTCATCACAGATTTTATCACGGATTCGCCTTCCATATAGTATGCCTTGAATCTGTGTATATATAAACCTGTAAGTGTATTGCTCATCGCAGATATTCATTACAGATTAAATTACAATCCCAAATAACCATGTTAAATAACCGTGGACTTGATGCGTTCTCGTTTATATGAGTGGTCGCCGCACTGTTGCGCATTCAGGCGCGCTAGGCCTGGACTGCGGGTGGGTCCGGAACAGGGCCGAGTGGCGTTCATCCTGGACGCGGCGGACGCGGGCCCGGAGACTGTCGGGCGGGCGGAGTGGCGTTCTTCAAGGCCTGGACGCGGCGTCAGGCCGCCGGTATCGTTGGACGCGCGGGGCCCGGAACCAAGGGCGGGTAGTGGCGCTCATTTCAACCGGTAGGGCTTGACGAGGCGTGAGGGCGGACCAGGGGCCGGAGTGGCGTACATCAAGGCCGGACGCGGCGGAGGGCCGGAACCAGGCGGAGCGCGCGTTCATGACGCCTGGTGGCTAGGGCGCGTTAATCGGCCCTCGTCGCGACGGACAGCTGCGTCTGCGCTGTGCGGTTGGAAGATACGCAGGTGGACATCATGTGGGTCACCTGGTGGGGGCGGTAGGATTCCGGTATCTCACAGGCTCCGTCTTTATTTTAGTACCGGCCAGTGCGGCTCTCCGTGTGTTGGTCAGCCATAGCGTGAGCTAGGAGCTATGCTAAATGATGGTTCTTGAAAGAGATGCGAGGTGGTCAAATAGAGATAAGGGTCTTTATTTAAAGATTCCCATTCGCAACGTTTCGGTATTACTGTCATACCTTCATCAGGCGAAACTCAATGTGTGGAAATACATTTTCCCTCCTGAGTTAATGACCGAGCCGTGGTCTTAAAAAATAAAAAAGAACGCTCGTATGAAGCGCAAACCGTTATAACCTTAAGTGGCCAATCCCTCCTACAATCCAAATGCACCAAATTACCTGTCAGTATGACCCGGCAGCGGAACAACCAAAATGGCTTCCCGGAAATGACAACAAGGTTAGTTGACATACATATATTAATTAATAAATCATATATACGTTTTTTACCTTACTGGTTAAGGTTAGGCCAGGGGGACAAATGGTTAAGGTTAGGCCAGGGGGACAAATGGTTATGTTTAGGGCCAAGATAACCCGATAGGGCTTAAAAAATAAAACGGCCACCAGATGGCGCCAGAGAATAATATTATATGGTCTACCTGGTTAAGGTTAGGCCAGGGGGACAAATGGTTATGTTTAGGGCCAAGATAACCCGATAGGGCTTAAAATAATATATGGTCTAACTGGTTAAGGTTAGATGGAGGGCGAATGGTTAAGGTTAGGCCAGGGGGACAAATGGTTATGTTTAGGGCCAAGATAACCCGATAGGGCTTAAAATAATAAATGGTCTAGCTGGTAGGCATGGAGGGCGAATGGTTATGTTAAGGATTGGGGTTAGGGTAAGGGCTATGGTTAGGATTGTACCTACGGCTCGGTCGGGGACACACCATGACCATCAACACAAAACCATCAAATTAACCAACATATTCAATTAAGGCAGGTCCAACCATGTTCAACAACCGTGGGACGTGCTGGGCTGCATCTTAGCACACAGAATAATCAAATATGCATTATGTACTAGTGTAGCACCGGCTGGGGTCAGGGAAGCCTCTGCGCAGGAAGGCGAGGAGACCAGGCCGGGTCAACAGGAGGCACGGGGCGGTCAGGCCAGGGTTTATTGGCAGTCCAGTTGGACTTGCATGCCAGGTGTAGGAGGGCAGGAAGGAGATCCGAGGAGTAGAAAGGAGGCACTGGCGGGTTAGGTCAAGGTTAAAGCCGGCGCCGCCGAAGCGGCGGCGACGGCGAGTGCACGGGCCATCATCAATCCCACCCCGAGATCCCCGACCCACACCCACACCATTACCGTTATAAACCCTGTTAAATGACAGTGGGTATGTTTGTGTAAAATCTGGTAAGTATATTGCCCCTCACAGAATAAACAACATTCAAATACAGCAAGTCAACCATGTTCAATAACCGTGGGACGTGTATGGCCTTCTACTAGTACACACTGAATATAATGTAATGTAAACCCGGTAAGTATTGCTCATCACAGATTAAATCACAGATTTAGTCATACTAGCATATATTGAATGCAATTGTAATGTAAACCTGGTAAGCAAACTGCTCATCACAGATCTCATCACAGATACAGTTAACATCAGGTCAACCATGTTCAGTAACCGTGGGACGTGTTTGGCTTATATACTAGTAAACATTATATCAAATGTATCATAAACCTGGGTAAGTCTATTGCTCATCACAGATTTAGTTAATCAGGTCAACCATGTTAAATAACCGTGGGACGTGTTTGGATTTAGACTAGTACACACTGTATCTAATGTAATATAAACCTGGTAAGTATATTGCTCATCACAGATTTTCATCACAGATTCGCTCCATACTAGTATGCCTTGAATCTAGTGTAATATAAACCTGGTAAGTGTATTGCTCATCACAGATATCATTACAGATTAAATTAAATCAAATCAACCATGTTAAATAACCGTGGGACTTGATGCGTCCTCGTTTATCCGAGGGTCGCCGCACCTGTTGCGCATCAGGCCGCGTTAGGCCTGGACCTGGCGGGGGGGTCCGGAACCAGGGGCCGGAGTGGCGTTCATCCTGGACGCGGCGGAGGGCCCGGAACTGGGGGCCGGAGTGGCGTTCATCAAGGCCTGGACGCGGCGACAGGCCGCGGTATGCTTGGACGCGGCGGGGGGCCCGGAACCAGGGGCCGGAGTGGCGCTCATCAACCAGGTAGGCTTGGACGAGGCGGAGGGCCCGGAACCAGGGGCCGGAGTGGCGTACATCAAGGCCCGGACGCGGCGGAGGGCCCGGAACCAGGGGCCGGAGCGGCGTTCATGACCGCGTGGTGGTAGGCCGCGGTAATCGGCCCTCGTCGCCGACGGACAGCTGCGTCTTGCGCGGTGCGGTTGGAGATACGGCAGGTGGACATCATGTTGGCTCACCGGTGGGGGGGTAGGATTCCGGTATCTCACAAGGCTCCGTCTATATTTTAGTACCGGCCAAGTGCGGTCTCTCCGGTGGTGGTCAGCCATAGCCGTGAGCTAAGGAAGCTATGCTAACATGATGGTCTTGAAAAAGGCGAGGTGGTCAAATAGAGATAAGGGTCTTTATTTAAAGATTCCCAATTCGCAACGTTTCGGTATTACATCATACCTTCATCAGGCGAAACTCAATGTGTGAAATACATTTTCCCTCCTGAGTTAATGACCGAGCCGTGGTCTTAAAAAATAAAAAAGAACGCTCGTATGAAGCGCAAACCGTTATAACCTTAAGTGGCCAATCCCTCCTACAATCCAAATGCACCAATTACCTGTCAGTATGACCCCGGCAGCGGGAACAACCAAAATGGCTTCCCGGAAATGACAAGGTTAGTTGACATACATATATTAATTAATAAATCATATATACGTTTTTTACCTTACTGGTTAAGGTTAGGCCAGGGGGACAAATGGTTAAGGTTAGGCCAGGGGGACAAATGGTTATGTTTAGGGCCAAGATAACCCGATAGGGCTTAAAAAATAAAACGGCCACCAGATGGCGCCAGAGAATAATATTATATGGTCTACCTGGTTAAGGTTAGGCCAGGGGGACAAATGGTTATGTTTAGGGCCAAGATAACCCGATAGGGCTTAAAATAATATATGGTCTAACTGGTTAAGGTTAGGCATGGAGGGCGAATGGTTAAGGTTAGGCCAGGGGGACAAATGGTTATGTTTAGGGCCAAGATAACCCGATAGGGCTTAAAATAATATATGGTCTAGCTGGTAGGCATGGAGGGCGAATGGTTATGTTTAGGATTGGGGTTAGGGTAAGGGCTATGGTTAGGATTGTACCTACGGCTCGGTCGGGGACACACATGACCATCAACACAAAACCATCAAATGTAACCACATATTCAATTAAGGCAGGTCAACCATGTTCAACAACCGTGGGACGTGCTGGGCTGCATCTTAGCACACAGAATAATCAAATATGCATTATGTACTAGTGTAGCACCGGCTGGGGTCAGGGAAGCCTCTGCGCAGGAAGGCGAGGAGAACAGGCCGGGTCAACAGGAGGCACGGGCGGGTCAGGCCAGGGTTATTGGCAGTCCAGTTGGACTTGCATGCCCAGGTGTAGGAGGGGCAGGAAGGAGATCCGAGGAGTAGAAAGGAGGCACTGGCGGGTTAGGTCAAGGTTAAAGCCGGCGCCGCCGAAGGCGGCGACGGCGAGTGCACGGGCCATCATCAATCCCACCCCGAGATCCCCGACCCACACCCACACATTACCGTATAAACCCTGTTAAATGACAGTGGGTATGTTGTGTAAATCTGGTAAGTATATTGCCCCTCACAGAATAAACAACATTCAAATACAACAAGTCAACCATGTTCAATAACCGTGGGACGTGTATGGCCTTCTACTAGTACACACTGAATATAATGTAATGTAAACCCGGTAAGTATTGCTCATCACAGATTAAATCACAGATTCAGTTACACTAGCATATATTGAATGCAATGTAATGTAAACCTGGTAAGCAAACTGCTCATCACAGATCTCATCACAGATACAGTAAAATCAGGTCAACCATGTTCAGTAACCGTGGGACGTGTTTGGCTTTATACTAGTAAACATTATATCAAATGTATCATAAACCTGGTAAGTCTATTGCTCATCACAGATTTAGTTAATCAGGTCAACCATGTTAAATAACCGTGGGACGTGTTTGGATTTAGACTAGTACACACTGTATCTAATGTAATATAAACCTGGTAAGTATATTGCTCATCACAGATTTCATCACAGATTCGCTCCATACTAGTATGCCTTGAATCTAGTGTAATATAAACCTGGTAAGTGTATTGCTCATCACAGATATCATTACAGATTAAATTAAATCAAATCAACCATTGTTAAATAGACCGTGGGACTTGATGGCGTCCTCGTTTATCTGAGGGGTCGCCGCACCTGTTGCGCATCAGGCCGCGTTAGGCCTGGACCTGGCGGGGGGTCCGGAACCGAGGGCCGGAGTGTGCGTTCATCCCTGGACGCGGGCGGAGGGCCCGGAAACTGGGGGCCGGAGTGGCGTTCATCAAGGCCTGGACGCGGCGACAGGCCGCGGTATGCTTGCTTGCGAGCGGCGCGGGGCCCGGAACCAGGGGCCGGGAGTGGCGCTCATCAACCAGGTAGGCTTGGACGAGGCGGAGGGCCCGGAACCGAGGGGCGCAGAGTGCGCGTACATCAAGGGCCGGACCGCGGCGGAGGGCCCGGAACCAGGGGCCGGAGCGGCGTTCATGACCGCGTGGTGGTAGGCCGCGCGGTAATCGGCCCTCGTCGCCGACGGACAGCTGCGGTCTTGCGCGGTGCGGTTGGAGATACGGCAGGTGGACATCATGTTGGCTTCACCGTGGGGGGGTAGGATTCCGGTATCTCACAAGGCTCCGTCTATATTTTTAGTACCGGCCAAGTGCGGTCTCTCGGCGTGGTGGTCAGCCATAGCCGTGAGCTAAGGAAGCTATGCTAACAATGATGATGTCTTGAAAAAAGGCGAGGTGGTCAAATAGAGAATAAGGGTCTTTATTTAAAGAATTCCCAAATTCGCAACGTTTTCGGTATTACATCATACCGTTCATCAGGCGAAAACTCAATGTGTGAAATACATTTTCCCTCCTGAGTTAATGACCGAGCCGCTGGTCTTAAAAAAATAAAAGAGAACGCTCGTATGAAGCGCAAACCGTTTATAACCTTAAGTGGCCAAATCCCTCCTACAATTCCAAATGCACCCAATTACCTGTCAGTATGACGCCGGCAGCGGGAACACAACCAAATGGCTTCCCGGAAAATGACGACAAGGTTAGTTGACATACTACTATATTATATTATAATAAATCATTATATACGGTTTTTTACCTTACTGGGTTAAGTTAGGCCAGGGGACAAATGGTTTAAGGTTAGGCCAGGGGGACAAATGGTTATGTGTTAGGGCCAAGATAACCCGATAGGGCTTAAAAAATAAAATTAATAAAAAATAAAACGGCCACCAGATGGCGCCAGAGAATAATATTATATGGTCTACCTGGTTAAGGTTAGGCCAGGGGGACAAATGGTTATGTTTAGGGCCAAGATAACCCGATAGGGCTTAAAATAATATATGGTCTAACTGGTTAAGGTTAGGCATGGAGGGCGAATGGTTAAGGTTAGGCCAGGGGGACAAATGGTTATGTTTAGGGCCAAGATAACCCGATAGGGCTTAAAATAATATATGGTCTAACTGGTAGGCATGGAGGGCGAATGGTTATGTTTAGGATTGGGGTTAGGGTAAGGGCTATGGTTAGGATTGTACCTACGGCTCGGTCGGGGGACACACATGACCCATCAACACCAAACCATCAAATTGTAACAACATATTCAATTAAGCAGGTCAACCATGTTCAACAACCGTGGGACGTGGCTGGGGCTGTATTTTAGCACACGGAATAATCAAATATGCATTTTATGTACTAGTGTAGCACCGGCCTGGGGTCAGGGAAGCCTCTGCGCAGGGAGCGAGGAGAACAGGCCGGGTCAACAGGAGGCACGGGCGGGTCAGGCCAGGGGTTATTGCAGTCCAGTTGGACTTGCTTGCCCAGGTGTAGGAGGGGCAGGAAGGAGATCCGAGGAGAAGAAAGGAGTGCACTGGCGGTTTTAGGTCAAGGTTAAAGCCGGCGCCGCCGAAGGCGGCGACGGCGAGTGCACGGGCCATCATCAATCCCACCCCGAGATCCCCGACCCACACCCACACATTACCGTATAAACCCTGTTAAATGACAGTGGGTATGTTGTGTAAATCTGGTAAGTATATTGCCCCTCACAGAATAAACAACATTCAAATACAGCAAGTCAACCATGTTCAATAACCGTGGGACGTGTATGGCCTTCTACTAGTACACACTGAATATAATGTAATGTAAACCCGGTAAGTATTGCTCATCACAGATTAAATCACAGATTTAGTCATACTAGCATATATTGAATGCAATGTAATGTAAACCTGGTAAGCAAACTGCTCATCACAGATCTCATCACAGATACAGTAAAATCAGGTCAACCATGTTCAGTAACCGTGGGACGTGTTTGGCTTTATACTAGTAAACATTATATCAAATGTATCATAAACCTGGTAAGTCTATTGCTCATCACAGATTTAGTTAATCAGGTCAACCATGTTAAATAACCGTGGGACGTGTTTGGATTTAGACTAGTACACACTGTATCTAATGTAATATAAACCTGGTAAGTATATTGCTCATCACAGATTTCATCACAGATTCGCTCCATACTAGTATGCCTTGAATCTAGTGTAATATAAACCTGGTAAGTGTATTGCTCATCACAGATATCATCACAGATTAAATAAAATCAAATCAACCATGTTAAATAACCGTGGGACTTGATGCGTCCTCGTTTATCCGAGGGTCGCCGCACCTGTTGCGCATCAGGCCGCGTTAGGCCTGGACCTGGCGGGGGGGTCCGGAACCAGGGGCCGGAGTGGCGTTCATCCTGGACGCGGCGGAGGGCCCGGAACTAGGGGCCGGAGTGGCGTTCATCAAGGCCTGGACGCGGCGACAGGCCGCGTGATATGCTTGGACGGCGGCGGGGCCCGGAACCAGGGCCGGAGTGGCGCTCATCAACCAGGTAGGCTTGGACGAGGCGGAGGGCCCGGAACCAGGGCGACCGGAGTGGCGTTACATCAAGGCCCGGACGCGCGGAGGGCCCGGAACCAGGCGGCCGGAGCGGCGTTCATGACCGCGTGGTGGTGGTAGGCCGCGGTGTAATCGGCCCTCGTCGCCGACGGACAGCTGGCGTCTTGCGCGGTGCGGTTGGAGATATACGCAGGTGGACATCATGTTGGCTCACCGGTGGGGGGTAGGATTCCCGGTATCTCACAAGGCTCCGTCTATATTTTAGTACCGGCCAAGTGCGGTCTCTCCGGTGGTGGTCAGCCATAGCCGTGAGCTAAGGAAGCTATGCTAACATGATGGTCTTGAAAAGGCGAGTGTGGTCAAATAGAGATAAGGGTCTTTATTTTTAAAGATTCCCAAATTCGCAACGTTTCGGTATTACATTCATACCTTCATCAGGCGAAACTTCAATGTGTTGAAATATATTTTCCCTCCTGAGTTAATGACCGAGCCGTGGTTCTTAAAAATAAAAAAGAACCGCTCGTATGAAGCGCAAACCGTTATAACCTAATGGCCAATCCCTCCTACAATCCAAATGCACCAATTACCTGTCAGTATGACCCCGGCAGCGGGAACTACCAAAATGGCTTCCCGGAAATGACAACAAGGTTAGTTGACATACATATATTAATTAATAAATCATATATACGTTTTTTACCTTACTGGTTAAGGTTAGGCCAGGGGGACAAATGGTTATGTTTAGGGCCAAGATAACCCGATAGGGCTTAAAAAATAAAAACGGCCACCAGATGGCGCCAGAGAACAATATTATATGGTCTACCTGGTTAAGGTTAGGCCAGGGGGACAAATGGTTATGTTTAGGGCCAAGATAACCCGATAGGGCTTAAAATATATATGATGTCTAACTGGTTAAGGTTAGGCATGGAGGGCGAATGGTTAAGGTTAGGCCAGGGGGACAAATGGTTATGTTTAGGGCCAAGATAACCCGATAGGGCTTAGGGTTAGGTTTAGGTTAGGGTTAGGGTTAGGGTTAGGGTTAGGGGTTTAGGTTAGGGTTTTAGGTTAGTTTAGGGTTAGTGGGGTTAGGGTTAGGGTTAGGGGTTAGGGTTAGGGTTAGGTTAGGGTTAGGGGTATAGGTTATAGGGTTAGGGTTTAGGGTTAGGGTTAGGGTTTAGGGTTAGGGTTTAGGGTTAGGTTTAGGTTAGGGTTAGGGTTAGGGTTAGGGTTAGGGTTAGGGTTTAGGGTTAGGTGTAGAGTTGGGTTAGGTTAGGGTTAGGGTTAGGCGTAGTAGGGTTAGGGTTAGGGTTAGGGTTAGGGTTAGGGTTAGGGTTAGGGTTAGGGTTAGGGTTAGGGTTAGGTTAGGGGTTAGGGTTAGGTGTAGGTTAGGGTTAGGGGTTAGGGTTAGGGTTAGGGTAGGGTTAGGTGTTAGGTGTTAGGGTTAGGTTAGGGTTAGGGTTTAGGGTTAGGGTTAGGGTTAGGGTGGGTTAGGGTTAGGGTTAGGGTTAGGTTTGGGTTAGGGTATAGGTGTTAGGGTTAGGGTTAGGTTTGGGTTTAGGGTTAGGGTTGGGTTAGGGTTAGGGTTAGGTACAAGCATTAAGGTGACGCCGCCGAAGGCGGCGGCGCTCGAGTGCACAGGGCATCATCACATCAGTCCCAAAGATCCCCGACCCCACCCCCATCCTACCACGGAGGACAGCGTCCCTGAAGAACGTCGATCTGGGCAATCCCATAGCGGGATAGGGAGTGTCGTGCCGGAAGACCCCGAAACCTTTCGAAGAGGCGTGGTGCGAGCCCGATCGGTGCCGGCGCGAGCCGAGCCGGAGGCGCGCGTCGTACGCCGCGACAGGGCGTGGCCGGATGGGGTCGCGAACTCTTCCTCGTTGGTGTTGACGTTGGCCCCGTGGGGCCTCCCGGTGGGCCATGTCCGGCGTTGACCCCGTCAGCCGGAGGTAGGAAATGTCAGCCGAGCGCGACGGCGGTCAGGGAGTATCGGTGGGGACAGCGTCCCGGAGAGCGTAGGTCTGGGCAAACCCATTGGGTGAGGGTGTCGTGCCGGGAAGACGCCCGGACGGTTGGTGGGTACAGCGTCCGGAGGCGCTTGGTCTGGGGGGGGGGGGGGGTGGGGGGGGGGGGGGGGGGGGGGGGGGGGGGGGGGGGTGGGGGGGGGGGGGGAGGGGGGGGGGGGGGGGGGGGGGGGGGGGGGGGGGGCGAGGGGCTAACCCATTGGGGCGGTGTCATGTCGGAAGGACGCCGGAACAGGCCGACGCGGACGGCGTGGTGTTGGGCCCGAAGGTCCGACGCCGGACAGCCCGAGAACGCGCGGAGCCGGTCGCTCGAGCAAGGCCGCGTCGTCCGTCGCGCAAGGGTGCGCCGGCGGAGGGGTCGGACCGCCAGAAGGGGAGAGGGCGGGGTCGGGGAGAGGGGAGGAGGGGGAAGGGAGAGGGTCGGAACAGAGAAGGGGGAGGGGGGAACGACGGAGAACGGGGGGGAAAGGGGAGAGGACACAGAGGAAGAGGGACACGAGAGCTGGCCTGGGAGGAGAGCGGTACTCCTGTCAGCACGGTCCAGGGTCACGGGGTCCAGACCGGGGGGCCGGGAGCCGGAGGGAAGCGGCGAGGGAGCAGGTCGACCGGAAATGGGCAGGGAGCCGACAACGAGGGCCCGGCCATCCAGTTCACGCCGGAGCTCGGAGTGGAGACCGTCCAGTGTCTCTTGGCGCAGGCGGCGTCCGAACTGTCGACGGGCCCAGGAGGCGGCCACCTCAAAGTTCCGGTGCCAAGCTGGGTCGGCGAGAAGGGAAAGGACACTGACTTTCTCCATCACCGTGGGACTTGTAGTGGTCACAGAGTATGATGGTGGTGGTGTGGGCCCGTTGCGTGCGCTTACCTCCTATGAGGGACAGGGTGGTGGCGGTTGCGAAGGCGGAGCGGATGGAGGCCGTCAGGGGAGCCGGTGTGTCTGGAAATGATGTGGAGGGGCTGGGGACCGGTGATGTTGGCCAGTGATGTGGGCCGCCTTGATGGCAGCGAGGATGAGTCTGTTTTTTGAGGTTGAAGTCCGGTCCGTGGACCGCGGACAGGGGCCTGAGGTGGCCTGGCGACGCGCCGGCGGCGCCGTAGGCCCCGGCGCCGCGGCGGCAGCCTCCGAACGGTCTGGACGCGGGGAGGGAGAGGGGGACGGGGCCTGGGATCCGGCAGGGAGGGTCCCTGGCGGCGGGGTCGCGGAGCATCAGCAGGGAAACCCGCGCGGTGGTGGCGCCGGGCGGAAGGCCGGCCGGGCGTTAGGGCCCTGGCGGCGGCGCTCATCACGGGGCGAACGAGGGGGGCCGGAACGGAGGGGGATAGAGGCCGACCCAAGGGGGATGGCCCTAGCGGGCCCGTGTGGGGAAGCCAATCACGGGGAAGAGGGTTCACGGGGACCCAGTCACGACGGTTAAGGGTCCGCGACCGACGCATGGAAGCGTCTCATAGTCTGTGCGGCCAAGGGTGTAGACTAACCAGCGGGGGGATGTCGGAAGGTACCGGGTCCTGGGCTGGTGTCGTCTTTGGTGAACAACGGTCCATCCGTCACGGTGGCTCGGGGGCAGGCTAATCCAAGGTTTTGTTTAATTGTATTAAAAAAGAAAACGCTCCGAAGGTTCCAGGAAAAACCACGTGTGTGTCCGATAGAAAATCCGTTTTTTATTTAGATCTTCCTATCGAATGTAAGCAGGTACGACGTTTCGTCACTAAAGTGACTTCATCAGGTACATTGATAGGCAAAAACAAACCGTGAATATTGTCCATAAAATCCCATTAAAGAGAGCCGTGGTGACAGAGACGGGTGAGACGTGCGCACACACACAGTATATATACATCAACTGTGATGGAAAACAGGGGAGGTGGAGGGACTGTAGTCTAAGCATTTGACCCTAAGCCAATCAGAGGCCGTGCACGGGGGGTGGAATTATACTGTTATTTTTCAAAAAGAACATTTGAAAGTCCAAAATGGCCGCCCGGGAGTGGGCTGACCAATCAGAGACCAGGTTCGAAAAACAATTTTAATAGATCCAATGAGGTGAAACAACCAGCAGCATGGCGCCAGGTGGACCCGAACATTTAAAAATCAAAGATGGCCGCCCGGGAGTGGGGTAACCAATCAGAGACCAGGTTGGAAAAACAATTTTAAATAGACCCAATGAGGTGAAATAACCAGCAGATGGCGCCAAATAGACCGATGCAGGTGGCATTCGGAATGAATGGGGGAACACACACAAAAAGAGAATACAATAAATGGAAGGTAAGTGCACACTCACGAAAAACAACAGAATAATAACACATTACCTAAAAAAAAATTAGGGTTTAATAATGTGCAACATTCAGAGGACAAACGGTGGCAGGGGGATCCGAGAGGCCAAATTTAGGGGGGCAGGGCCAAATAGGAGGCAGGGTACGGCCAGGCGAGGGTGTGGTTAGGGTCTGAGGGCCAGGGAGTGGAGTTGGTTAGGGTGAGGGCCAGGGGATGGGAGTGGTTAGTAGGGTGAGGGCAGGGGAGGGAGTGGTTAGAGGTGAGGGCCGGGGAGGGATGTTTAGGGTGAGGGCCGGGAGGGGAGTGGTTAGGGTGAGGGCAGGGGAGGGAGTGGTTAGGGTAAGGGGCAGGACGTGGGGGGACAGAAGGGGTGGGCAGATGGGACGGTGAGGGGCGAGGGTGGGGGCCGAACGCTGAGGCGAGGCCGGGGCAAGGGCACGTCTCTGAGGGAGAAGAGAGACGGTACACGAAGGGGAAAAACACCTACGGCTCGGGGATGAAACACACCGGGGACCACCATGGGGAAACAGAACCATTGTATACACGAACCTTTCAAGTGCAAACAATTGTCGTGAACGGATGGGAGGGCAACAGTAATAAATTATAACAGCATCAAAACCAAAACAGCGAACCATGAGCCCTATAGGGAACAGGTCGTGCGGGCCGGGCGACCGCCACAATGGCGGTGACGAAGGTGGGTAGATGCTGCAGTCTCAATGAGAATAGTCAGAATCGGGCTCGTGTGCCCATGGTGTTGGTGGGGAGGGGAGGAGATCCGAGGAGTCGATAGGAGGCAACGGGCGGGTTAGGTCAAGCATTAAGGTGACGCCGCGAAGGCGGCGGCGCCCTGAGTGCCAGGCCATCATCACATCAGTCCCAAAAGATCCCCGACCCACCCCCACCTACCAAGGAGGGCACAGCGTCCTGAAGAACGTCGATTTGGGCAATCCCATAGCGAGTTGTGTCGTGCGGGAAGACACCGGAACCTTTCGAAGGGGCGTGGCGAGGCCGAGTGCCGTGCGCCGAGCCAAGCCGGAGGCGGCGCGTCGTACGCCGCGACAAGGGCGGTGGCCGGATGGCGGTCGCGAACTCTTCCTCGTGGTGTTGACGTGCCCCGTGGGCCTCCCGGTGGGCATGTCCGGCGTGAACCCCGTCAGCCGGAGGGGTATGAAAGTCAGCCTGAGCGCGAGCGGAGCCAAGGGGAGTATCGGTGGGGACCAGCGCGTCCCGGAGAGCGTAAGGTCTGGCAAACCCATTGGGGGTGTCGTGCCGAAGACGCCGAACGGTGGGACAGCCTCCGAGAGCGTTTGTCTGGGCAAACCATAGGGGGTGGTTCGTTGCGGAAGACGCCAGAACGCGTGGATACCAGCGTCCCGGACGGCGTTGGTCTGGGCAAAATTGGGGGGTGTCATGTCGGAAGGACGCCGAACAGCCCGACGGGGCGTGGTGACGGCCGAAGTCCGACGCCGAGCCAAACCGGAAGCGCCGCGTCGTCCGTCGCGGCAAGGGCGCGGCCGGAGGGGGTCGGGAACCTGCCAGAAGGGAGAGGGCGGGTCGGGCGAGAGGGGCAGCGAGGGGAGAGGTCTCGGGTCGAGAAGGGGGAGGCGCGAACGACGTCGAGACGGGAGGAAAGGGGGGAGAAGGACACAGAGGAGAAGAGGGCACAGAGGCTGCTGGGACGGAGAGCGGTATCTCCTGAGTCAGCACGGTCCGTGGATCACCGCGCGCGTCACAGACCGGGCGGCCGGGAGCCGCGAGAGCGCAGAGGAGCAGGTCCCTGCACCGGAATGGCAGGCGAGCCGACGAACGAGGGCCTCCGGGCATCCAGTTACGCCGGACGCTCGGAGTGCAGACCGTCCAGCTGTCTCTTGGCCGCACGGCGGGTCCGAACTAGTCACGGGCCCACGGAGGCGTGCCACCTCAACAAGTTCCACGGTGACTCAGCTGGTCGTCGCGAAGGGACAAGGACATACTTCTCCATCACCGATGGACTTGTATGTGGTCACCAGAGTCCATGAGGGGTGGTGGTGTGGGCCCCACGTTGCGTAAGCGTGTTACCCTCTATGAGGGACAGTGGTGAGGTTGCGTTGGGCGACGGCGGGGCGGCGGGATGAAGAGGGGCCGTCAGGGAGCAGGTGAAGCTGGAACTGCATGTGCGAGGGGGCTCGGACATGGTGAATTTGGCCAGTGATGGTCCCGCCATGATGGCCTAGCAAGAGGGATGAAGATCTGTTTTGGAGGGTGAGATGCCGGGTCCGTGGACCGGACAGGGGCCTGAGGCCCCTGGCGAAGCTGCCGGCGAGGCGGACGCGTAGGCCACCGGGGCGCGGCAGCAGCCTCCGAAGGCTGGACAGGTGAGGAGGAGGGACGGCCTGGGCATCGGACGGAGTCCTGGCGGCGGTCGCCGGGGCATCAGCAGGGGAACCGCGGTTGTGAGGAGTGCAGGCGGGAAGGCCGGGCGGCGCGTATAGGCCCACGGGCCTGCGGCGGCTCATCACGGCGCAGGCGAGGCGGGGGCGGAACGGAGGGTAGGGCCGACCAAAGGGGAGAATGGGCCCCTAGCGGGCCGTCTGTTGTGGGGAAGACCCAATCACGGCGGAAAGGGTCCGGCGGACCCATTCACAGCACAAATCCGGTAAGGTCCGGCGACTGGCATGAAGAGTCTCATGTCTGTGCGGCACAAGGGGATGATAACCAGCGGGGGATGTCGAAGCATCCCTGGGTCCTGGGCTGGTGTCGTCTGTGGGGAACACACCGGTCGCATCCGTCACGTGGCTCGGGGCAGGCATATCCAACAGTTTTGTTATTGTATTAAAACAGAAAACGCTCCGAAGTTCAGAAAACACGTGTGGTCCCGTAAAAGATCCGATAGAAAATCACGTTTTTATTTAGATTTCCTTACGAGTGTACAGCAGTGTACGACGTTTCGTCACAAGTGACTTATCAGGGCTACATTGATAGTGCAAAAAACAAACCGCTGAAATATGTCCATAAAAATCCCATTAAAACGAAGGCCGTGTGACAGAAGGACGGAGAGATGCGCACACACACAGATACATCAACTCGATGGAAACAGGGAGTGAGGACTGTAGTCTAAAGCTGACCCTAAGCCAATCAGAGCGTGCACAGGGGGTCGAATATACTGTAATTTTTTCAACAACGAACATTTGAAGTCCAAATGGGCGGGATGGTGCACCCAATCAGGAGACCAGGTTCGAAAAACATTTTAATAGATCCAATGAGGTCGAAAAACAACCAGCAGCCAGAATGCGCAGTGGACGAACATTTAAAATTCAAAGATCGGCCGCCCGGGAGAAGTGGTGGTACCAATTCAGAGACGCAGGTTGGAAAAACAATTAAATACAGACCGCATAGGGTGAAATAACCCAGCAGATGCGCCAAATTAGAACGATGCAGGCTGGCTCTGAATCAATGAGGGAACCACAAACAAAAAGAGAATACAATAAATGAGG
>OLKM01005661.1:0-16388 GCA_900291075.1 Melanogrammus aeglefinus | reverse complement strand
GAGGCCAACAGCAATTAGAAGAAACTATGTTATCTTCCCGGCTCTTCTCATGCTGTAGAACGCTCCATTCATTGAATGGCCTTCCCATGTTTCAAGCTGTCAATTATTTTTGCTCTATAACACGGGTGCTTCTAATGCCGTGGAACGCTCGTTCATTGCATGGGCCCTCACAACTTCCCGGTGAGTGAATTATATTTGATAATATTCACCGTTGTTCAGCATATTTTGACCGCTGTTCAGGAAAGTGATTTTTTTGCCCTCTTCGTATCAATCCGCAATGATGATCTTCTGTATAGGCACGGTCAACTGCTTGGCGGACTATTTCCTTCTGCTGATCAACACTACTAAGTAACAAATAAATTGTAAAAGCCACTGTGTGAAGTTAATTTTTTTCGTTTTGGGGATTTGGGATAAGAGTACCGAAATGACTGGCTCTTACATTATCCCTTACATATTTATTGTTTGTAAAGCAACTCACAAAGACGTCAGCAATAGGTTATTTGCTTGCTGTCTACGTAAGATAAGGAATTCCCTTGAGATTCTCCTCAGGATATTTGAGCTCCTTGCTGTTTGTTGTGTAAAGCTGGTGTGGGGCCACAGAGGAGTCTGGTACTACTTAAGGTGGCACAAAACGACACTTCACACCAACAAGATGTAACCTTACCTTATTATTACTCATTAAGGTTCAGTTAGGTTGAATAAGTTAATGTCAAAAGAGATCGCAAATAACGGTAACCCAGAGAAGAAATATACTCTTTTTTATTTTCCCATTAAAGATAAGTAAAAGTACGTACAAAAACATCAAGGTACCAGGAAGTACATCAAAACAACAACAACTCAACAAAAAAGTAGCATATTAGAATTTCATCAATATATCAGGTATCATCAGATTTCCTCAACATCAAGTTACATCAGAATCTCATCTTCTTATTACGTTCAAATCTTCCCTCAATACCATAATTGGTTAATACAGACCCATACCTAAACACCTACGCCTGACCAACCTACCCAACTTCCTTCTTGCCCCCAATTATCCACCCCCAAACTCCCGGTGACCCCATTAACACCCCACACAGGACAGAGCTGGATACCCCTAGTACACAAGCATACTACTATCTCAATGCTGGTCACATTCAAGACGGACACACACACACACACACACACACACACACACAACACACACACACACCACCACACACCACACACACACACACGACACACTAGACACACACACCAACACACACAACACACACACACAACACGCACACACACTCACAAACACGCAACAAGAAAACACACAGCGAGTCACTCTGGCTGCTGGAGGCAAAGCCAACCGCGACATACACTTCACATTTCTCCTTCACTTTCAGAGAGCTGCACTTACTGACGGGAATGAGGAGAAGTGGTCTCAACTTGGATAGTCCATTCTCACGAAGAATCTTTCGAACCATCGTTATTTCTTTGAGCGTTTCCCGAAACTCCTCTCTAACCATGAACGTAATCGCTGCACTCATGACGTTCGAGGATTGTAACCTGTCTCCAATGACATGGAGTGGCGGGAAACGGGCTATGACCGCAGGGGGAGACGCAAGGAATGTCGCAGGAAAATGGGGTAAAAGAGGTATAAATATCTCTCAATCGAGCCCACCGCGAAGAGCCTGCAAAAGAATAGAGTTTCAATAATATGAATGCGTTAAAGATATTAAAACACAATTGATTAGCCCTAGGCCGACATACAAATCCTAAACCTGAACGCACTCTGCTACATTATTCACAGGATTTCCCCTCTGAAATTAATCCATATACAAAAATCCAAAATAGCTTGCTGTGACAATACATTATCTTAAATGTGCTGAGTGATTTCTGCAACATACAGCGCAGGCATAGAGAGCCGACTTGTATCTGATTCCGCATAAGGTTTCATTTGAGTTGGCTCTCTAGTATTATGAATATTTGTAGACATAAAATTGCATGTTCACTTCATTCATGGTCATTCAAGAGTGCTATTGCTGACCCGATTATGAGAGCTGGTGAGTAGGCTATAGGCGTTCAAGTTATGGTTCTATATTCCATATTGGACTTAAATATGGGCTTTTATGACACGGCTCTTCTCCATGCCGTGGGACGCTCCGTTTACTTCATGGGCCCTTCACAACAGCGCTTCCACAACTTCTTCGGTTGCTAAGCGGCGTCAACGTCTTTGGCTAACTATTACTCTGCTGATCAACACTACGTACGGTAACAGCATTACTCTGCATGTGGAAGGGAAAATAGCTTTATTTATAATTACAATATTATGCTGCTGTATTTTCAGAGACCCCCACAGATATTTGAGTTTGCTGCTTTCATGGGAGCCAGACCTCTCCATGGGAGCTCAGCTGGCTCCCACCTTACTCGAACGCCTGGCATATAGGTCTTTTACATGCCGAGCCGGTTCTGGTCGCAGCTTGGCACGCCTGGCAGGATTTTCACACTTTCTTATCTTTCCTGTGTAAAACCTGAGGGGGTCAAATCCCCCCGTTCGTGACGGCGCAGGGTTTCTTTGGTTCACTGGGGAAGGCGGGCTGTTTGCACGGAGTCTCGACCTCTTTAGAATAATTAGTGCATACTCCCGAATGTTTGAATTTTTTTATGAATGAAGACACCCGCATGCAATAATGAGTTCACTCTGAGTGGAGACTACAAACGCGATTAGGGATGTTCGTTACTGTTTAGACAGGGTCCAAATTTATAGTGAACTTCACAGCCTCACCGAAGCGCCTACAGTGCATTAATGTAAACAATCGCAACAAAAAACGCCTGCACCCGCTGGTCTCAGCATGATGCATGTCTACAGTAGGCTATGTCTTATGTTATTGATCAATATGAGGACATTTTAACCACGATGGTTGAATTAAAATCTGAGGGAGACAGCAAGTGCAGCTCGAAAGCGACCTCCCACACAAGAGCAATGGACTCATTTGATTTTATTGTGAAGTGATGTTTGATCGCTGCATTTCAGCTGCGCATGTATTTTTGGAATTTTTAATTGCTGCAATAAATTATGTTGTTGTTGACTCTAACTCATTCTATCGCTGCTTTAAATCTAAGAGAGTCTTTGATTAGGCCAAATATAATCGGCGGTACCACTGTTTTTTGGTTGCGAATGCTCAGCTGGGCGATTCCACGCGTAATTGGATGATAGCCTATTTTAAATAAACAGCTCCAAACATAGGAATGTCGCTGGTGCGCCACTGAGGCTTATAGTAGTCTAACGCTGCTGCTATACGGTCGCCTACGGTAGTTCCTGGAGTCCTCGTTTAGCTGACGAGCGTTTTTACCGACGTTCGTATACCACGATGCTTTCGGAACGGTGTGAAAAATCTTGTACGATGCTCGTACGACACAACTTAACGATCCACTTTAGGGCTAACGATGCTTTCGGGACACGGGGCCCTGGACTGATTTCACAAAGTCAACCTCAGTGGACGTGCTGCTGACAAACCTCATCAGGGCGCAGACCTGCTTCCCTCTCCGCTCGCACTCTGGATATAACCCACAGCCCTGCGTAGCCATTCAGATCTCCTGATTTGTGTGCCAATGGTTTCAGGAGGTTAGAAGGTTCACCAACCCACAGAAGGAGGAGTATTCAGGAAGAGATTCAGAGAGGAACGCGGCATAGCACATCCATCTCCTACGATTCATATACATCATGAAGCCTCCACATCATGTTCCCATCATCCCGTCTTCTGTGATCAGACTGCTTACAGTTCTGGAGGACTTTCTGCAAAAACATCCCAGGCAGGAAAAACAGAGTCCACCTGGAGTTGAGAGAGCAGGGAGATAATTGTTTCTCTGGAGAAACTGGCCTTTTAACCAGCTGGAGAAAGGGAACCTGATCTTCTACGAGGCAGACATGGAGGGTGTGACATCAATATCAGAGCAGCCTCAGTGTACTCAGGAGTGTTCACTCAGATCTTTGAAGAGGAGTGTGGGCTGTACCAGGGCAGGGTGTTCTGCTTTGTCCATCTGAGCATGCAGGAGTTTCTGGCTGCCCTTTATGTCTTTCTGTCCTTCATTCATACGGGTGTCAATCTGCTCTCAGAAGAACCACCCACCTCTGGGGACGATAAACTCCTCCTCCTCTACCAGAATGCTGTGGACAAGGCCTTACAGATTGAGAACGGACACCGTGACTTGCTCCTCCACTTCAGAATGCTGTGGACAAGGCCTTACAGAGTGAGAACGGACACCGTGAATTGTTCCTCCACTTCCTCCTTGGGCCTCTCTCTGGAGACCAATCAGGTTGTCCTACGAGGTCTGCTGGGAAAGAGAGGCAGTACATTACTGACCCATGAGAAAACAGTGTCTTACATCAAAGAGAAGATAAATGGAGATCTCTCTCCAGAGAGAAGCATCAATCTGTTCCACTGTCTGAATGAGCTGAACGACCATTCTCTAGTGGAGGTCCAACAGTACCTGACATTAGGAAGTCTCTCCGGAGTATCGCTCTCTTCTGCACAGTGGTCAGCTCTGGTCTTCATCTTACTGACATCAGAAGCGGAGCTGGACATATTTGACCTGAAGAAATACTCTGCTTCAGAGGAGGGTCTTCTATGGAGTTAGAATCATGGCAAAAACCCCACACACACACAAAATGTGTTTTACTCACGCACAATGATTCACACACACACTCAGAAACATATTTCTTCAAGTACAAACTAAAATCTTTCAAGACAAACTAAAATCTTTCAAGTACAAACTAAAATCTTTCAAGACAAACTAAAATCTTTCAAGTACAAACTAAAATCTTTGAAGTACAAAAAAAATTCCTTCAAGTACAAAACAATTCTACAAGTACGAAACTAAAATTTGCGCGTGGATCTGAATGCATTTGTGTGTGGATCAGCAAGGCGGGAAATTAGTGCCAAAAGTCACGTGACAAACAAATGTCCTGTAGTGTGAATCACAGGACATTTGTTTGTCACGTGACTTTTGGCACTAATTTTCCACCTTGCTGATCCAGGAGGAGGAGCTCCTCCCACCGATTGATTCATTAACGTTACAAAAAGTCAGTCAGAAGTGAACAACTGAAAAAGGGATGATGAATTGTTGATCCTTTAGGTCAGGGGTCTTCAACTAAAATTTAACAAGGTCCAGTTACTAAAAATTCCTTCCAAAAAAAGGTCTGAACCTCTAACCTACTAACCTCTAACACAGGAAGCATCGAGGCTCCTTTCCTAAGCACTTAAGAATTCGAACCACCTTTCCTCCAAGCACTTCCGGGTCATCTCCTCAGGAAATTTCCCTTCCTAAGGAGATTATTTAAAGCAACATGCAATATTTAAAGCAACATGCCACCAACAGAGTTTACAGACTCTACGCAAGGACGCATGAGAGACGAGATAAAGCAGAAGAAGAGAAGAAAATACAATTGATAATAATGGATACCAATTCCAGAAACATAATTATTTGAATATAAATTAATTCATTTATTGCTGGTTAGTAAGCACATAAAATACACCATGAGAAAAGAAAATGCCAACTTCACATTTAAGAAAGACTACTGGGGGCAGTTAATTTCCACATCAACATAAGTTTAGCCTCTTTTTTTCCACATGTGAATTGGAATTCAAGTGACCTAAAATATTCTCACTGTTGGCGATAACCTGATTGAAAACAATACGACAAGAACGCATTGGATCAAAGAGCGCTTGTTGCAGTCAATCTTCGGAAAATTGTAGTTCCACCGTAGAGACGCTAGAGGTCAGCAATACCCGCCGTTGCGCAATGACGTCGGCTAGGAAGAGTGGAGTCTAAAGCCCTATTCGCACGGGATTAGTTTTACCTGGGGACCTCAGGTAATTTGTAATAATTGCGGAGGACGTCGGTGATCTTAATCCCGTGCGAATGCGCCATGTCAGTAAAAAAGTAGGTAAAAATTCCCCCGCAAATTACCTACTGTAATTTCACCAAAGACCGACGTCCCGTGGTAAAACTAGTCCCGTGCGAATCTGCATCTCAGTAATTGAGGGGCATTTTTGTTTGTTTTTGTTTTTTATTGCGCGCCTTTTCTACTTCTTCCCCGGTTGAAACCATACTGTACGGGTGGAAACATGGAGGCTGCGGTGGAAACTGTGAGCGTCGTTTTAGGTGCAAACACGGGCTCGTATCAGTGCTGGAGACCCATTCGAAGAAAGAGCAGGCTCCGTTCCATTATGGCCGGCTCAGACTACACGATTCTCAGACATTCCTCCACGATTTAACATGTCACACTATACGATCCCAGAGCCAGGAAATCGGGCGCGTTGTCTCGTCGGAAGACTGGCCACACTACACGATTCTAGGTTCGATGCCTCTTTACTTTGTTATCATCTCACGTTTACAAGGTATTTAGACAATCAAAGGTTTAGAACTGACATTAAATGTTTTTTATATTTTTGTCATAAAGGTTCCAGTAGGTTTTTATATCTGCTCAATGCAGCAACTCCTGACAGTAAGTTGCGTTGCAAGTGACATGAGCGATGTAAATATACTGCCGCATTTCAACCAAAGTTGTCTCCACTATGTTGTTTCATTTTCGTTTCATTTTCTTTTTTGGGGAATCGCATGACGTAGCCATCATGAGGGAACCCCGCCCCCAGTTGCGTGAGGGAACCCTACGAACAGCTGGAGCTCAGTGTTTACCAACTGACTTCACTGCACTACGCTGAGTACACAGTAACTACTACAAAAAATGAATGCGATCAATAGCAAGAAGAAGAATGCTAATGAAGAAAACGAGAGAAAATTAAACAACATAATGGACAACTTTGGTTGACATGCGGCAGTATATTTACATCGCTCATGTCACTCGCAACGCAACTACTGTCAGGAGTTGCTGCATTGAGCAGATATAAAAACTACCGGAACCTTTATGACAAAAATATAAAAAACATTTATGTCAGTTCTAAACCTTTGATTTTCTAAATATCTTGTAAACGTGAATGATACAAAGTAAAGAGCATCGCACCCTAGAATCGTGTAGTGTGGCCAGTCTTCCGACGAGACAACGCCCGATTTCCTGGCTCTGTGATCGTATAGTGTGACATGTTAAATCGTGGAGGGATGTCTGAGAATCGTGTAGTCTGAGCCGGCCATAAAGGGCGAAATCTCGGAAGCATGGACGCGCACACACGGTTGCGACGTGCGCGCGGTTTTGACGTCACATCCGGGCCGTGATGTCAGTAAATTCGAGTAAAACACAGACTTCACTAATCCCGTGCGAATGCGCCGCAAGAAACACAGACGTGGGGGGGTAATTTACAAATTACCAGAGGTCCCCAGGTAATACTAATCCCGTGCGAATAGGGCTTAATTCATTTTAAACAGTGCTGTCTTTTCCTATGTTCGAAAGGAAGCACCTTTTCATCTCCCTGACCTGATGACGTTTTCCACAAAGGTTAAGGAAAGGAGGCATAAAGGTTAGGAGATTTGACTATTCGTAGAGGCCCCTGGTCTCAGCAGCCTCACCTGGTCTGAGTCTGATTGGACTCTGGGGCTGGGGGAGGCTGCACACCTGTTGTTCGTTGACCAATCAGTGGTCAGCAGGTTGAACCAACCGTCACGTTCGCCGACTCTGATCCACAGTGTCGTTCAATAACTGGTATAGGCTCAACGACGCCTGCTGGTAGGGGGTGTTGGGAATCAACCCAGAAAATTTGAGACATCACAGTCCGTCTCTCTCTCTCTCTCTCTCTCTCTCTCTCTCTCTCTCTCTCTCTCTCTCTCTTCTCCTCTCTCTCCTCTCTCTCTCTCTCTCTCTCTCTCTCTCTCTCTCTCCCCAACATTGTCTCTCTCGCCAACATTGTAATGTATTTTATGTATTTTACTGAGTAAAATTGCTGTCTACAAGGCAGCAATCAGCAACTGGGGCCTACTATTAAATTCATAGATTCTGTGCACGCAAAATATTCTCTAACTCCCCCCTACACACACACACACACACACACACACACACACACACACACACACACACACACACACACACACACACACACACACACACACACACACACACACACACACACACTGATGGCTGGTTTAGACTAGACTTATGCCCTATTCGCACGGGATTAGTATTACCTGGGGACCTCTGGTAATTTGTAAATTACCCCCCCACGTCTGTGTTTCTTGCGGCGCATTCGCACGGGATTAGTGAAGTCTGTGTTTTACTCGAATTTACTGACATCACGGCCCGGATGTGACGTCAAAACCGCGCGCACGTCGCAACCCATTGTCGTCTGTGCACGTCCTTGCTTCCGAGATTTCGCCCGTTTAATGGAACGGAGCCTGCTCTTTCTTCGAATGGGTCTCCAAGCACCGATACGAGCCCATGTTTGCACTAAAACGCCTTCAAAAATTGCCGCTCACAGTTTCTCCACCGCAGCCTCCATTGTTTCCACCCGTACGTAGATGGTTTCAACGGGGAAGAAGTAGAAAAGGTGCGCAAGGAAATAAAACAAAAACAAACAAAAATGCCCCTCAATTACTGAGATGCAGATTCGCACGGGACTAGTTTTACCACGGGGACGTCGGTCTTTGGTGAAATTACAGTAGGTAATTTGCGGGGGAATTTTTACCTACTTTTTTACTGACATGGCGCATTCGCACGGAATTAAGATCACCGACGTCCTCCGCAATTATTACAAATTACCTGAGGTCCCCAGGTAAAACTAATCCCGTGCGAATAGGGCTTTAGACTAGACGAGTTATTCCTCCAAGGTTTAACATTTCACTCTATGCAATCACAAGGCTTTGTCTCATCAGAAGACTGGCCACACTACAAGATTCGAGGGTGCGATGCTCTAGAATCTTTACTATGTATCGTTCACGATACCACCAGCAACAACGCAGCAACAAAGTGTAAATAACAATGGATCCCGAGTTCCTATACTAGGCATTATGATGGCGGCCCTCTGCGTAGTGCAGTGAAGTCTAGTTAGTAGAGATGAGCTGTAATGTCATCCGCACCCGCTGCCTAATATCAATATCCACGCGAAGCAATGTTTTTTTTAACAATTGATACCCGCAATCGCCCGATCATCATTAGGGTGATCAGACGTCCCGGATTTTTGCGGGGATAGTCCCGATTTTTGAGTTGCGTGTTCCGCGTCCGACAAAAGCCTGTCGGCATGCTAAAATGGCCAACCACTATGAAAGGTCCCCTCTTGTCAGCGAAAAAAATCGCGTATTGCAAGTATGTCACATTAGAAGACCTCGTCTCGCCGCCGACTTTTCAAAATCGTGTAGGGCCCACGACTCGCAAATTTGTCTGCTACGAACGAATCGGGGCAAAATCAGGCCGAAATCATGTAGTCTGAACCAGCCACAGCTGCCCTTAATTGGTTTGACCCAACAAAAGTAACACGATATGTTGATTTTGTCTTTTTTTTGGTGGTGGGCCATAGTCTCGTCAATGTGTGGGACAGGGCCGGACTGGAAGACTTTTTCAGGCCAGGAGTCAGTCATGTAACCAGGCCACTCTGGCCTTGCCCACACGCGCACGTTCACGCCCACACCTACATGCATTGGCACGCATGTACACGCACGAACATGCACGCAAGCGGCACGATCACACACAACACACCAACCACCACACACACACACACACACACACACACACACACACACACCACACACACACAACACACACCACACACTGCATTCCAAATAGAAGTTCAATATGGGGACCTATGTACAAACTAAGTTAGGAATATACAGTAACTCTTTGTGTTTGGGGCGGGCTGGTAAAATACAGTAACACAACAATCCTCAGCAAAATCCACTAACACACTTAGTAGAAGAGAATAAAGGTTTACCGCAGTGGCAAGGTTACTTAAACATCATATCATGTGGAATGTCAACTGCCTCTTTGGCATAATTTTGTGTAGCCTACAATATAACCTAATAAACAAAGACAACAAAGTCCAAATCAAACAATTAATCAGCTATGAGGGGACAGCCTTTGAATACATGTTCACAGAACATGCACACACTGATAGACGCAATGTATAATACAGTCCCGAGAGTATAGTTCCTAATAAGCAATCACATAATATTGGCTCATATTCTAATATAGGGCTGGGATACATAACAGCAAGTCAGCAACAGACAGCAAAATTCAACACTTAATAGAATGGCAGCTATTACCGTATTACAAATGAGAGCCATTTATGTCAAATGGCAGTGCCTGTTGGTGTAATGTCTGCAACTAGCATGTTGTTGCTCTAGAAATGATTCTGTACCTTCTGCCAACTGCTCTGCACTGGCTTCTCCTGAAGTACCAGCAGGACTTGTGTCATCACCATCACCACCTTTGAATAGCAAACATATGCTTCCAGTGTTTTTCCATACACTATAGTTCATACAGTAAGATAGTGTAGCCTCTATGTCTCACTGAATGTGCCCTTGTATTCATATACATAATAATGGAATGATAAGAGTAAATAAAAAAGTGGCTTGTTTAATTTCATGGCCAGGGCCTATAGCCTGCTGTGTAAAAGTGTACAGCCTCAAGGACCCAGGTCCCTGGACCTCAAGAACCAGTGTTTTTTTGTTGTTGTTGTTGTTGTTGTTTTTTTACATAACTTACTTGCAGAGGTATCTTGGCTGGGGGGGGGGGCGGGGGCCTGAATACATTTGTCAGTTTACGGCATTTAGCCGCATCCTCCTCCAGCGCCTTTCTTTTTTTCTCTCTCTCCCTCTCGGCACCGCCTTTTCTTTTTTTACCCGGGTTGGGGTCCATGGTTTACAGTACTAGTCGAAGCCTCGACTCTCCCTCTCTGCTCGGCGCTCGCTACACACACAGCGCGACTTCACACACAGCGCGACTTCACACACACCCCTACCTCCGCACGCTGTCTGTGTGGTTGATACGGACTGTTGGGGCGGGTGTTAATCAAAACAAACCAATCGCCTTGTCCTCCTCACGTGCTACTGGCCTGAGTGGCCTCTGATTGGCCAGGCCTGCCTCTCAGACTTAGAAAAAAAAAAAGTCCGATAGCCGCGGCGCCGGCTGACCGGCAGACTTAAAAAAAAAAAAGATAGAGAGAGAGACGCAGGCCAGCAGGCCAATCACAGGCCGGCGCTTCGGGAAACCTGCCGGTTCTCCCGATGGCCAGTCCGGGCCTGGTGTGGGAAACACTGAATGTATCCTTTAAATACCTCCATGGAACAGATGGCCAATGTGATTAATAGATACTTGTGGACCTATGAAGAGGCAAGGCTTTTCCTTATGCTCAAAGAAAAAAAACATTATAGCTATTTTAGATGGAAAACAACAATGCAATTCCACTGTATATCAAGAGAGAGCATGCTATCGAAAGGATACGACAAGCCCTATGTGTGTAGTTTTCCGCTCAAACCACTTGATGGAAACGCACCTAGTTCAAATAATTTTTTTAGAACTTTCTAATGATTTGCTTCACCTTTAGATGGAAATGTGAATAATGACATTAACCATCTGATGACGTTGCTGCGAACAGCGGTTTAAATGAGCCTAAATTCAATTTTATCTAAATGCTCTTTTTAAAGTACTTTTATCTTATTCTTTCATTGGGCAAATAAATAAACAAAGGATGTATTTCCTTCTCTAGGGTTTGTTATTTGCGATCTCTCTTTCCCTTACTTTTTTTTAAACGTACCTGAACCTAATGAGGAGGTGCATCATGTGTTGTGTGAAGTGTGTTTTTGTGACACCTCTAAGTAGTACAGCCTCCTCTGTGGCCCACACCGCTTACAGAACAACAAGGAGCCAAAGGAATCCTTTGAGGAGAATCTCAAGGGGAATTCCGTTATCTTTACGTAGAAAGCAAGCAAAATACCTGTTTGACCTCTTTGCTGGTGCAGAAAATAATAAGTAGGGATATGTATAGAACGCTGGTCATTATCGGTAACATTTTATTCCCGAAATCCCCAAAACGGAAAAAATAATGACTTCATATATCGTGACTTTTTACAATTTATTTGTTACCATTCATAATGTTGATGAGGCAGAGACATTGTTTGCCACAGACGTTGACATCGCTTAGCAACCGAATACGCTGGGGTTGGTAAGTTACTGGACTAGGCCCTACTTGCAGAGTGATACCAAAGATGTGAATCAGAGGCTTAAATATATATACTGTACGCAAACTGTTGCGTCACTAGGCTGTTTTATTTGAGACTAAATCCCCGGATATTATTTAATTAGCCCTGAATTTTTGGTTCAAAGATAAATAAATAAATAATAATCTATGTTTGTTTGGTATATTTTTACTGGTAACTATGGAATGCATTAATTCAATTCAGTCTAGAAGTGATGAAATTATTCTAGTCACTAAGGTAGTTAGTTATTTCGAAAGAAACAGGGGTATTCCGGGAACCTCTCAAAATAAAGTACCCTAGCCTTTCTAGATAGTCCTTTTGGCAAGAGAATAAACAGTTTAAAAACATAACCAGACTTCTTACCACCTCAAGTGAATTAACCTTAAGTAGCTATTTAAAACTATAATAAATGGCATATTTTGTTTATTAATTAACCTGATTCTGACTGATCTGGCAACCCTACACATGTCGTTGATGTAATGCTCGCGGTTGCTGAGAGGGCAACAAGCAAGGAACATGATGATGTTTGATTCAGCGCAGGCGCGCTGGCTTTGACTGATCCCAAACTGGCAACTGCGGTGATGACGATACGGTACATGACGAAGCCAAACCAAGGCTCTCTACCTTTGTCCGACATCGCCTGTCTCCCAATCTCTCCACCAGGGCCGGTTCTAGCCCTTTGGCAGCCCTAGGTGGGATTGAGTTTTGTTCCCCCCCCTGTTCACATAGCGCGCGGAGCGTTGCCCTGTTAGGTGACATTACTATACTAAACATCACTGATGACACATATTAACTGATTTACCGTTACTTTGCCTTAGCATGTTTTTTCACCTTCGTGGCCCACACCGCTTGCAGAAGAACAAGGAGCCAGTGCACTCCTATGAGGAGGTTCTCACGTGACCCAAGTGTACTCCTGAGTCCGTTCGTGTGTGCGCATTATTCTGAGGGCTTTTCCTGATGAAGGCAAATCCTGACCTGATGTTCAAATCAAATAAGGCCCAGTTTGGCAGTTTGGCCTGATGTATAAACAACAACATTAGTTCATAAGGGAGCAAAGAAATTAGTTAAGTGTGACTGAATAAAGAATTGTATCTGAAAGTGTCCCAGTTCAGCTCATTGGTCGGTTCAAATGGACAAAGGAGGGACAACCAGTTTGAGACCCTTCACCTAGACGGTACAAGTAGTAAATAATATAGCACTCTTTGAGCGGTTTTTAAAACAAATTGCATCCGGTGGCCTGCAGGGAGGTGCGGGGAGGTGGGTGCACATAGGGAGTTACGTTCTCCATGTAAGTTCAATGGAATGTATTCGTGCATGTGCGCGGGCATGTGCTATGGTGTGTGTGGCAGTGGACGCGTTGACGCGCATGCGTGTCGGAAGTAGCGGGATTGCCTGTAAGTTCGAAGGAATGTTTTCGTACATGTGCGCGTGCATGTGTGCTGCCGTGGCCGCGTGGAGCCGTGTGTGTGTGTTTGTATGCAAATGTATTTGTGCTTGTGTGTGTGTGTGTGTGTGTGTGTGTGTGTGTGTGTGTGTGTGTGTGTGTGTGTGTTCGTGTGTGTGTGTGTGTGTGTGTGTGGTGTGTGTGTGTGTGTGTGTGTGTGTGTGCGTTTCTGTTGATGTGTTATTTTGTGTGGTTAGGCCATGTATTATCCACCCACATACTAGATAAGTATTTGCCGGCCCCATAATTGCAGTAGAAAGAACAAGTGTGCTTATTAAAAAAATAAAAATAAAATAATAGTAATGGTATTACTGAAATACCAAAATGGTATTTCAATGGAACACCTATTCATAGGGTTCAAATCCTCATCCCTCACTGAAGGCACATATCCCTGTCATCCCTCGCCTGAGAGAGAGAGAGAGAAGAGAGAGAGAGAGAGAGAGAGAGAGAGAGGAGAGAGAGAAGAGAAGAGGAGAGAGAGAGAGCGAGGAGAGGGAGGGAGGAGGGAGGGAGGCGCGAGAGGGAGGAAGGGAGGGGAGGGAGGAGGAGGCGAGGAGAGACAGAGAGCGAGAGAGAGAGAGAAGAGAGAGAGAGAGAGAAGAGAGACGAGAGAGATGAGAGAGAGAGAGAGAGAGAGAATGAGAGAGAGAGAGAGAGAGAGAGAGGGGTTGACCACTGAGTCACAGGGAGCTAGGGATATAACCCGTTGTACCGAGGAGGGATTGAGCCACAGACACCGGCCACGTCTTCACCCCTGGTCCTCAGCCGGCCTCTGCACCCTTGCTCCCCCTCCTGCACCTCGACACCCTGTCCTCCGCCATGTCTCCCCTACTGAGGAGCCCGCTGGCCGGGTCGGGGCCGGACCTCTGCTACCCCCTGCTGCTCAACACCTCCTGCCGCCGGAGCCTCCAGTCCAACTTAACCACCAGCCTCCTCTACGTCCTGGCCGTCTCCCTGGCGCGCTCCTCAACCGTGCTGCTCAATCTGCTGCTCATCGTCGCCAATCACCCACTTCCGCCAGCCTTGCACACGCCCACCAACCTGGTGCTGCTGTCCCTCTGGCCGGCTCTGACCTGATCATCGGCCTGGTGGTTATGCCCTTTTGGGGGCGCAGAACTTCATCAGCTCCTGCTGGTTCCTGGGTTCCCTGGCTCTGCTTGGCTGTACTGCACGCTGACCTACGTGCTGACCATCGGCGTCGTCGGTGGCCAGCATCCTGCTCATATCGCTGGACCGCTATCTGGCCGTTCTGCCAGCCGCTACGCTCACCAGCGAGTGTGTGACCATGGGCCGGGTGCAGCTCGCCGTGGGCCTCTGCTGGTCGTGCGCCGTCGTCTACAACTGCAGCCTCGTGGTCGTAAACATGCGAGAGCCGCGCAGACGGTCGTGCCAAGGGGAATGTGTGATGGTGGTGGGCCAGCTCTCCGGCTGGGTGGAGCTGCTGGTCACCTTCCTGGCACCCATAGCCACCATGGTGGTGTTGTACCTGCAGGTCTTCGGCGCCGCTCTGTCCCAGATGCGGAAGATGAGGTCGTCGCAGGAGGCGGCGGGCGGCGGCAGGCGGCGGGCCGGCGGGACGGCTGGCGACGGGGGGAAAGGCGGTGGCCCGGCGGTCGGAGTTGAAGGCGGGCGCTGAAGCTGGGCGTGGTGGGTGGTGGTTTTTCCTCGGGTGCACCTTTCCCCTTCATGGGGATCATGCATCAGGACTTTTTCAGAGTACACTGCCGCAGGGTTCATTAGCGGCCTGGTTGTATTATTTAAAACTCCTGTCCTCTAACCCGCTGTTGTACGCCTCGTTTCTACCCGTGTTCCGGAAACGATCAGACTGATTGTCACCCGGCAGATACTGAAGCCAAACTCCAGCCGGACCATCGTACTGACAAACTAAGAATAAAGGGAACATGTCTGTTATTTCATCATCTCATATAACGGCATATTGAGGCATTATAATTATATATATAATACAGATGTGCAATGACGTTTTAACAGTCGTATACATTGTTAGATTTGGTATTGATTTTGGTTCATTTACCCTTTTTTATTTCCATATGCCATTGGATTGTATTAATTATTAATGCAAATGTAATTGTGTGAATGTTTATGTTAAATATAAGTTGCAAAAATATGTTAGCCTTCGACCGTTTATAATACACAATATCTTGTGTTGTGAAGTATCGGCCAAGATGCCACCCTATTCTAGGAATACGCTGACAAGATATTATTTCCGGACATGATATAGGCTGAAGATCTAATTCATCCTGCCTCTTCCTCTGTCCTCCATTATACCTGTCTGTCCCTCTGCCTGTCTTCACCACCATGGGGCAGATAAGGCAGATGTGCATATTTATGACTGTTCTGCTCCTCTGTGCTGACAGATATTATTTCATGAATGTACAAATTTCATTTGCATGTCCTGTGTCACTAATAGTCTGTGACAAATGAAAAACCCCTTTGAAGCTTTGAATCGATATACTCGCATCAGCAAGATGTGCATATTTGATGTCTGTCAGTCTTCTGCAGAGAGACTAACTCCAGGTATTACTTTGGTGTTCTGCAGAGACATTTTGGAGGATGGGGAAACACATGGTGGTCCTTTATGTAAACTATAGT
This sequence comes from Melanogrammus aeglefinus, assembly GCA_900291075.1. Taxonomy (NCBI): domain Eukaryota; kingdom Metazoa; phylum Chordata; class Actinopteri; order Gadiformes; family Gadidae; genus Melanogrammus; species Melanogrammus aeglefinus. The sequence continues at coordinate 229 of OLKM01005661.1, read as the reverse complement.
TATTATAATCAGATGTGCATGTTTAAAGTGTCCACAAATACTAGCTTTGTATGGTCTTGTTCTTGTGTATTGCATTAATAACAAATTAAAATGTAAGGTTGAGTCTTGTGTGGTACTGTAAGAATACCATGTTCTAGGAGTTATTATTCAATGGTTGTATAGGCGATAGGGCATAAGGAATATGATAGGCAGATGTGTATTTTTATTTCTGACTGCCTTCGGCAGATAT
>OLKM01005660.1:0-16395 GCA_900291075.1 Melanogrammus aeglefinus | reverse complement strand
CCTGAGTAAAGAAACAGACACAGTATACAACATGGAATAAGTGAGGAGACTATAAATATCTAATAGCTCGCCATGCTCATTCAACAGTCAAACACAGTCATGGCGCACATGAAGGGCTTGACATTGGCACCTGCCAGAGCGTTCACCGGCAAAGCGCTGAGGCTGAGCAGACTTGGAATGTTCGTGGCTTACGAACACACAATTTTCTACAGTCTCCAGTGTTATAGCACCTTTGACCCTAGGTAAGTCTTTTATGGAGAGAGCAAACAGTCACAACAGTTGCTACAACACAAAAGCTCTTAATGTCGCACACCCTGGAGCGCGAGCTACATCCATTCTCTTTACCCAGGAGCTACGACACACACCACACATCACACACACACACACACACAACACACACACTACACGCCACAACTAGAATTGTGCAGTCGCTACACACAACACAACACACACACACATAATTTCTACGGCCCCAGCTTACGTATTAAAGTCGTGCTGCAAAGCAAGTCTCTTCGCTGCCGATGCTCAATAAACATGGAGCGCGACATGGAGCAGCATGGATTCCAACAACTCAGTATATGGATACGAAGGATCAGGTAAGTCTGAAGAATGAGGAACTGAAAAGTATTGGTAAAGATGGGGAGGTTCAGGGATTTGGGGGAGTAGGGACAGATAAACCGGGGGGGGGGGGAATAAGACACAATATTGGCTAGGAAATGAGTCAAGATAGCACTGGTGCTACCCGATAACACTACTTTATTGCTTTTGCTTACAATATTTGGCTTCATCGTACAAGGACCCCTGATGTAGCATGTGTTTCTTTTAGAAGAAAACGGGTCCAGCAACTGATAATGACATATGGCCAGACATAACAGCAATAAGGCTCGCGACCATGATACATCAAAAAAATAACCGTCACAAAGCTCGCAGACCGAATATAACACGAAAAGTAACCGTCAGCTGCCACACTGCCAACAACCACATTTGAAATGCCGACACACTACACATACGCAGTCCACGTATAAACCCGTCAAACAATACCAGTATACCCGACAAACAAACAAGTAAACCGGTTCACTTAGCCAAGGTAAGGCAAACCCCACCTGTTTGACAAAGTACCGGCTAAATTGCTAGCGCTAGTCGTTTTTTGTCAACAAATTCGCCAACAACTGTAGCTAGCCAGCTAGCTAGCCGCCAGCCGGATTACCGTCTAGCCGCTACAAATAATTCAATATAGGCCTAGCTCGTTACGACAAGCAAAAATTACAAAAAAAATGGCAGAGAGTCAAATATCTTTAATTCCAAAGAGGATCCGCTGCGAAGGCATGTTAAAAGAGGAGCGGATGCTGCGTTGAGCAAGCCGCTTCAATGCTGCCGGGCCCCATCACTTTAACACTGGCCCGCTGGCAGCAGAACACAATTAGACATCACCCACCTGGCAATGACTGTAGCCCACGAAAATGTCAAGCAAAACGACGACGGAAGACGGAGATGAGGGATATAATGAGGCATACATGGCACAGAGGATGCCAACGAGCACCTACCCTGCGAGGAATAAATGACTGGGAGTTCAATGATTTGTCGAGCTCTAGCGTGGCTCAAGATATCAGAGGAGGGGGCAAGTCATTTCAAGGGACCTTAAGACAATGACTCAAAAGGAATGGGCCAAGTCAACAACAAATACACCTTTCCCACATTTCAGCCTGCTATCCGTGGCTCGCAAGCAACTTCCCAGATTCCAAACTGGCCAAAAGACGGCCGGCACTCTCCTGTCACAACACCCTACCTTATGCGGAGATAGTAACCTCAAAAAGCTGGGGAACATGCACTATTTTGGTGTGGCAAAAGGGATCTTGGGCCGAATGCAAGAACAGGAACTTAGCTAAAACAAAACACTAAAACTACAAAATAAATGTGGGATGGCCTGACCCCTTTTTAAAAGCAGCAGGCCAGCAATCTTTGGCCAATTCCTTGCACTAATTGGAAGAGGACCCCATTTAGATCCGCCAGATCATTTTAATTGGTTCTTTAATATTGTGGATAAACTGCCAACCAACCGATGCAGCCGAGTACCTCTCTGACTTTGTGGCAGAGATGGGAAGCTTGCATCTGATGGCTTGGTAGTATGCAGGTCAAATAAAAATTCAAAATCGATAATTCCTGTTTTGTCTGTGATGCACGGCAAGGGCATTTCTAAAAAACATAAAAGCACAGACAATTCCTATACGGCTGCGAAAGGTTGCGATGGCGATAGAGGCGCTGCGCATGGGCAAACCGACGCCTAAATTAATCCGAAACAGATGCGGTTCTCAGAACCGATGACAAGTTGGTGTGCTACAAAAGTCAACCAGGAAACATCACAAAGAGGGCGACAGTCCATTACAACACCTAGATGTAGGCTTGGTGACCCAATTTGCTGCTGGACTTTATGCATCTGGTCATCTGCGGTCCTAGCGCCTTAGGAGTTGATGAGAAATAGTGATCTGGCTGTGGCAGAGAGGGAGCCCCTTCCAACCACACAGCATTGGGAGTCAATCCATCTGCATTATTTCGGAGAACTTAATCAAATTGGGCAAGAGGCTGCCAAAGGAGTTTGGACGCAAGGGAAGGTCCCTCCGTGAGGTTGATCGGTGGAAGGCCACTGAATTTAGGACTTTTTTACTATACACTGGCCCCATTGCATTAAAAAAAAACCTACCAAAACACATGTATCAACATTTTCTTTTACTCCACGTAGCAATAACAATTTTATGTTCCCCCCGTCTCCACCACCGTTATTGTGACTATGCGGAAAATCTCCTGGTAGTGTTCGTTCAGAATTTTCACGCCATCTATGGGGACTTTCTGGTGTATAACGTCCACAGCTTGATCCACCTGGCAAGTGATGTTAGAAAAGTATGGGCACTCACTACCCCAAATTTCTGCCTTTCCCTTCGAAAAATTTCTTGTATAAATTAAAAGAAACTAATTAGAAGCCAAACCAGACATTACAACAAATGTTGTTAAACGATTAACGGAAAAATCAAGCATCAACCCAGTCTGTCCATCTTCCCATAACCTAGTTTCACCCTCAACAACACAGTACGCCACTGATAGATTTACCCTGTGTCCACAAAGGATGGGAACAACACAGTTTCGTGTGGTGTGCCACTTTTAAAATAGAGGCAATTAGCAGGACACTTGGTGGTACGTCTTTTGTGGCGAGGCAATATTTAGGACCAACGTCCATCTTTTCAACCACCCCTGTTTGATTCAACTGCACTGGGGACAGCTGTGGTTGGGAACCTGGCAGAAGAGACCACGTCAATTGCCGTTAATATGACTTGAACTTTAGTGATGGATCACAGTTTAGATACATACGAAGAACACGAACTTGTGTGCGCAGTTCCACTACAACCACGACTTACTAAATTAATTTAATATAAAATGAGATTCATATTTCAATTCAATTAAATCGGAGTTATCTAAATTCAATGTGTGTCAATCCTTTTTCAAAAACGTATTTTTCTTGTTTACGATAGTATGCAGGTAGAGTTCAATTTTAACCTCGAGTCATCATAGGGTGGAGGTTGTGCCTTGCTCGTGCTAACGTTTGACGGCAAGGTGTCTCTTTATTTGGCCACCGTAATCAAACGCACAACCCAGCGGACGAGATAAATTGCAGTGTCACATCCAAAGTCGCATGGTTGCCAGATGAGACCTGGGGAGAGTTTTTTGTGGAGGTGGTGAAAACCTTTGGTGAGACAGACAAAAGTAGGATGTACCACTTTCTCTCCCCTTAGAGCTTTAAAGAGCTTTACTCACTTCAATTGTTGTCCTTCCAAGCAGCCAATTATTGATTGCAGCGCGTATGAGCCTTAATGATACCTGAAAAGCGCCCAAGACCAGGAGCACCTCTGACATCAATGATGATGAGAGGAAGGGTAAATTAAGAAGGAGAAATGTAACGACAGTGCAGTGTAGCTAGTAAATCTAAATTTACCACTATGACAAACCATCAGCTACAACACAAACAATGCATACTTATTAGAGTGATTTTATTTTCTTAATGCAGCCCTATTCCGCTCAAAGCTGAAAGAAACTTCGTGCCTGCAGATGATGGGGAGCTGAGAAGCATACAAGGTCTGATTAACAGATGGCCATATATCTATTATCACTTCACATGAAGACATTTTGGTGATTGGCAAGTTTGCAGTCTTACAAACTACTGTTGTGTTGTTTCATACTCTTGTTTACTGGTTCCAATGGTCAGTAGTATATGGGCTAGAGAAAAGAGAAAAAAAAGGAGTCCCTCCACAAGCCACCTTGCCACTGATTCCTCCACCTAGCCTTGCTTTAGATCATCACAGCAGGACATACATAAAGGTATATAACACACATCATATCCAAACTCGAATTCTGCTATTCTAACTCATATCTCTATTTTGAATGTCTCTTCGAATCTGGGAAATTTGAATGTAATGAACTTCAATACACTGACTACTCTGATTATAAATATACATCTTCTTGCCTACAGTTGCTGCCCACACATCAGCTGCTCTTGAACAGGCCTCTGCCCAGATCTCTGGCAACATTCAAAGTCAATTCGGTACACAAACATCTGGCCTTACACAGCAATACTGAAAATCTGTTTAAACTTAAGTCTGTTAATTTTAGCAAAGGGTCTTACTCTTGACATGACAGTCATGATGTTTTTCTGTCCTGTAGAACGGGATCATGCACTCCTGCGTGCTGTGGAGGAGTTGAAGGCCTTGGTGAGGCAGAACAACCTCCTCCTCCAGGCCCTTACTAGGCAAAAAACGACAGCAGCAGCAGCAGCAGACACTCTATCTGAGGAATTTAAGTTCCCAATGAACTGCGAGGAAGACCTTCAAAGGGTGGAGGATCTTCTGAGGGAGAAATCCCAGGAAAAGGCCCTGGTATAGTCATGACTTCTATAATACTGATATATTTCAGTTCTTTGCTACAATGCATCAACAAAAATCAAAGTGCATGAAAGTCCTTGTGCACAACCCTTCAGCTTTCCAGGTGCAGGTGTTAGGCAGGAAAACGTGATCAAATATGAAAAGTTCATTAAACACCGCACACTGGATACTGTTCTTTTTTCTCTTTATTTTTAGGAGCGAACAACGCGTTTCGCCCAATGCGTTTTCAGGTTCGAACCTGAAGACGCATTGGGCGAAACGCCTTTGAGAAAAAAGAACAGTATCCAGTGTGGTGCGGTGTTTTAATTGAAACCTATTTCGCATTACCAAAGATGTTCATTTTGAACGGGTATGCTGACTATAAGCCATGAATAAGTTATTCTAAAACATTACTTTCCATTTCTTACCTGCAGGCAGCACACCTTAGTGCGACTCGCTTGGGGCTGCAATCCTGGTGACGCGGTTCGAAGAATCCTTCGCCACATCCTCACCAACCACTTTCGTCGCTGGAAATCAACTTGGCTTGGCAGAGGAGGGAAGAAGCTGGCTATTTTGCCTCCTAACAAGGGGTGTGCAATGCAGTAAGAGGTATGTAAACAAATCACTCATTGAAGCTATGAATTATGAAATGGATTTCATTTCTTTTGAAATAACCATGGAGTTAGTACTGCATGCATCTTGTCATTTAAACACTAGTAATGCACTTTGTACCATTGTATTATTGGCCAGGACATGAAAAACGGATTACTAATCTCAAAGGATCTTTCCTCCTCAATAAATCAATGTTAAATAAACTAAATAAATACACTTTCTCTGTTTAGGTGCATCGGCTAGCCAGAACATTTCGGCCAGCGACTGCGAGGCAGTTATTAAAAACTGGCTGAAGTGCAGCGGTGACCGGAGTGGAGGAAGAAAGAGGAGAGAAAGCAGAGTGCATGAAGGTATGCATGAACAGCAAACCATCAAATACTGGAAATGAGACTTACATTGCTTCTTTCTCTTGAAGCGTTTGAGGGGCAAGAGGGATGTGCTGAACCTTTTACAGTTTCATGGAGCTTTACCTAACATGGAATTTAAAAGTTATTCTTCAAGGTGTTTGATTTTCTGTTGAACCAGACCCTGAAATCCACCATCCTAGTGCACCTTTAAGTAATTTACTAGTAAATAAATCCAGATAGACTATTTACAACACCATGGAGAACCACATTTTTGACTCTAACAGAGTCAAAAATCGGTGTAAATTCTGAATGTGGCCAGTTTCAACTTTACAGCTCTTAATAGGTTACACAATAAGTACATTTAACTCTGAGAATGTTACTGACCAAAGAGTACAATTAACACTATTTTGAGTGGGATGTGAGCATGTGGCATGTGAGAACAAAGAGAGGAGGTGAAACTACTTTATGTATGTGAAAGTTTTAGAGGTGGACTTCAGCGTGTGGTTCAATAGGCAATTGTAGTAGAGTATCATTTTGGAGTCAATGGTGGGTACATGTACTATATGACTTGTATTTCTTTAACATTTGCCCTCTAATATAAGCCCATATAGCCATATTCCTTGCATCTTATGGAAAGACAAGACATAAAGTCAATTCTAAACGTAATGATAAAAAAAATAAACTCCCCAAACGGCAAATTGGCACAATATCCTATCCACCCGTTTTTTACATTTCCCACTTACAATTGGTAACTTTAATCGGAGTAATCGGTAAGTAATGTTTGGATTTCACCATAAAATGTAGAAAGCATGTTTTCCCGCTATCGCCAAAAGCATGGTTGCAAAATAGCATAACTAGGCTACTGTACGACGTCGGTCTCAGGGATGTTATTTTCCCCTCAAACTTGCCTTCTTTGCTCAACACTATTTCTTTAATTTTAGAACAATGATGATGAGCGAATTTGAACGAATTTAGTAAGGAAGTGGGAAAGTCTCCCACTAACTCTTGGCAAACAGCTAACTAGCACTAGAGATTAAAAAAGCTAGTTAGCACATCAATCAGTAGCCACGTGTTGAGAGAAAATGCTGCTAAAACTATCACAAGCGGGCTTCATCATTGATATTGAACAGAATAATATTCAAGTCAATGGCATTAATACAAAAAGCTTGATTTAGAAAGCAAGAAAGCCAAACATTACCCATGTCACCAAATTGTACGCTTAACGATGATCTTCTACATTCCAGGTCCCCAGCAGTTCAGTCTTCCTCCTCCGAGTCCTTCCCCGGTCATCCTGGATCATGATACAACTAGCAGCGACAGTGACGACTGCAGCAGCCTGGAGTGACCCGCCTTCCGCCTGCACACCGACTCGGATTTTAATTCATTTTTAATTAATTTATTCATTTATTATGCAGTTCTAGTTATTATTATTATCATTATCCTCATTACAAGTATTTAATAAGTATTTAATAAATGTTAACACTTTCCGGTTTAATTCCATGATGTTTGAATGGTTTTTGAACTCAAAACTCTTGTTGCTAGTTTTAATTAAAAGGAAATTCAAATTATTTGGTAAAGGCAAATTAATAAAATTTGGCTACCTTAATTATAAGTTGGCAATTGGCTATAAGCCAACGGTGGCCATCGGGGGATAATGCACGTTGGTCAAACGGTGGCCCTACGGCCGAAATGACGCGGTTACGTCGCTATGCCAACGGTGTGCCAACGTTAGGCCAGCGGCCAAAATGTCGTAGGGCCAGCGTTGGCTCACACCGTCAGGCCAACGATATGCGGCGTTGGCTCACAACGTTTTGCCAACGTAGGGCCAACGTATGCTTGCTATCTGGGTAAACTCTCGTTCGTTTTCTACCCAGAAGTAGTTGTAAACAACAAGGCGATTCGGTGCAGGCTGTCTTTTTAAATTGAGCAAAACAAGGATTCTCTCTCTCTCTGGTCTGCCTGTCCTCTCTCTCTCCCAGCATTGGCTGTGTTCTGCTTGATTGTGTCGTCTGGGCCTGCAACTTAAAGATTGATTAAACAATTCATACATAATCTGCCCTGAACTGATATTCACCTAAAAGTTTTCAAGTGTGTATATACAGTAAACATTAAAATAAAATAAATTGTGTGTGCCTGTATATATTATATTATTATTTATTTTTACCAGCTCTATACTTTTTTTTGGTTTTTTACCACATGTCAATATCTACTGGCTTAATTTAGAAAATGAATCTGTTTGCCAAAATGACTTTCTTGTTGGGATTTACAATTGATGATTTGATTTTTTATTTGGTGTATTTCATGGACATGATGTAATATATTATGTGAGAGAAATGAAATTTTGAGTATCACTTAATATTTTTGTCTTATCTTTTGCAGTTTCATTAATTGGTACCATGCTCCTGGAGGCAACCTCTTGGTGGATTGTAAGTAAATAGACAGCCTATTTAATGGCTGCCAAGGGTTTGATCTATACAATTTTCACATGTTAAATTTGAATTGTTACTTATTGACTTTTCTCTCCTTTTCAGCATAAATTAATGTGGAAAGTGCAAAAGAATGCAGTGTTAGAACTAACCTAGCAGGTATTTGTTGCTGAAGCATTTCAGGCCAGACACATGGGGCATTTTAGGGGTAGTTGTCACTCTTCCATGTCCATAACACAGATTGCCTTGTACATTTAATACATGGGACTAAGCTATTAAATCACCACATATAAAAGTCATGCTAAGCAGGCCAACTCCAAAAGCCATTAGAAGTATCTTACATTCCAGTGCCATGTGTGTTCTTGCAGAGAAACTAGCTACAGAAGAATAGATTTTTTTCAACACCTAAATGGTCATCATCTCAGGCAGAATGAGACAGTTCCCATGTGTGTTTTTAGGCTGTACATTTAAAACCAACGTTTACAGTTACATTTAACACACACACAAAAACAGGAACACACAACCAATATTCATTAAAAGACTTTCAAGCAAAATCTCATCAGTACAAGTACTAATTGTGAATCAGTCAGATAATTCTGCAGATGGGCTAACAGAATCCATAGACACAGATCATGAATACGAAACACTAAGTCGTGATAATTCTGCAGAGTTACACCCAAACTATTTTATTTAGGAGAAAAATTGCCAATGCATTTTTGTTGAAGTTGGGAAAATATATTGTTCATATTCCGAAAGCTGTAATTGATGAGGTCCTTCTCAGAACTTCACTATGTATTAAGTACAGAATCTTTGCCTTCCACAAAAGCTACAGTTCTGCTTCTGTATTTCAGAGCCATAATCTAGGAAGTTGAAGATTCAGTCGTTGATGAGGCTTTCCACTGTTTATATGTGAATCTAACCCCATTAGGCATAGCTATTGCAAAAGGATGGCCCTCTTGCTACTGCTTATAAACGTGACACAATACTATACTTCTCATTTTAGGGTAGTTGGAGCCAGTTGAGTACACATACTAGATGCCCAAAAGAAAAGGACATTTCCAGTACATACCCTCTATTGCAATCTTTGCAGCAGGTTGCTCTCTCTATAAAGGTGTCCTTGATCATCTCAAAACTCCAAGAGTAACAAAGCCAAGCTATTGTCTTCCTTACAAGAGTACCGAACCATAAGAGACGGTCAGTACTTTAAACAAAATCCTTTCCTGTCTGAAGGTGAAGGAGTTTTAGAATAGCACTTCATCTTTATGTTGATGATTTCGAGATATGTGTACACCCTCTCGGAGGACTTACTCGAAAAAAACACAAAACTCTGTGGTGTCTACTGGGTTTTTGGGTAATTTTGCCACCCAGGTTTCCCATTCAAAAACTAACCTCAATCTATTTAGCTGTTCTTTGCAAATCTGATGGACGTTCAAATCCTTATGGCTTTAAAAAAGTGTTTGAGCCACTTTTGCAAGGACCTTGAATTATACTAGAACAGCATGGGGTCTTTGTTTCGCAGGTTGGGTCAGTTTGTTTAAGGTTCTGTGCAGTGTGTAATTGCTGGACAATCTGGGTGCCCATGCGATAGGTGGTTTTTGTTGAGAGTTTTTCTAGCGGGTCAGTGTGTGCAGATTTTGTAACAGGGGTTAAGTCAGAATTTCAGACCAAAGATGTGAAAGTCTGGTGCTTTTTCAAACTTAGAACCAGAGATATCCACGACGTTCATCATGCTTCTGCTTGTCTGCTCAGGAAAGTGAAAACTACCTGCTGTGGTGTCAAAAAACAGTGTGTTTTAACAGAGCACCTTTCTCTCATTTTCATGTCAGCACTGGCTATCCTCCAGACATTATGCCATGACCTCTTTGAGGGTGTTGTTCCAGTCGAACTCCACTCGCACTGTACTGTGTATTAGTTTATTGATCTTCGAAAAAATACTTTACTCCTTGATTCCCTTAACACATTGATTTCAAACATTTCCATACAAATGGGAGACAAAACCAATCGCCAACATTGCCATACCACGCTTCTTTCACATCTAGAAACACTGTTGGCGGTAATGCACACGAAAAGTGGGCATTGTTAAGATTTCTCCCCTTTCTGATTGGGCATATTGTACCAGAAGATGAACCCAGCATGGCGCTGGTAATTTTGGATCTTAAGGATATTGTTGAGTTGGTCGTGGCCCCTGTTACACCACAGATGAGAGCCATCGCATTATCTTGAGGGCCAAGATCTATTGATCACAGACCAGCGCTATCTTGAACTCTCTTTCCACACTGTTAAGCTCCTACCTAAACAATCACTTCGTTAGAGCATTATCCGGGAAATGATCCGTTTGCTTTGGGACCTCTGGTTGCATTGTGGACAATGAGGTTTGAGTCTAAGCATAGCTTTTTCAAGCAGGTTTGCTCGGCACACAAACACTGCTTTTAAAATATATCCTGCTCGCTCACTCGCTATTAAACATCAGTTTATGCTTGCCTATCACACACATGCCTCCACACCTCAAGAAAGTCATCCTTTGGAGGTCACAAGATGTCTCTGTCATGCCTGTCGATGTCCTTAGTGAGGACATAAGATCTAACCCTGCATCAGAGATATCCAGAGGTGACTGAGGTCCATATTGGCAAAACATTTGTGTCTCACAGTCGTGTGTATGTTTACAGCAAAGGGATGCTCATTTGTACATGGATCTGTAGATGGACTTCCAAAATTTTAACGAGATTATTCAGCGCTGTGCATTGTAAAAGGAGAAGCTGTGTTTTCTAGTGAGAGAGATGTCTGTGCTTGGTATAAGGGAGCATTATGGTGGCTTTGAACTGTCTGCCCTCACCTACTAGAGAGGTTGCCCTTATTGAGCATTGGTGACTTGGAGGACCCATATCCCCTTGTGGAATACAGCGCGTTGGGGGGTCTGCGCATGGTAATGTTGAAAAGAGATTTGTCATCGTTAAAGGGTTGTGTGTGATATTATTGAATATAAATAGTGGAGCTCAGCTGATGTATTCAATTTTCTGATATTAGCCTGATTGAAGACATATTGTCCCATGTGCTGATTTTGTCTGCGTTGTCCCATGTGCTGATTTTGTCTGCGTTGTCCCATGTGCTGATTTTGTCTGCGTTTGTCCCATGTGTGCTTGATTTTTTTTTTCTTTTTTAAAGAGCACAATGCAGAAAAAAGATGAATTCAAATACATAAGATTATATATAGGTTATAAAATGTAATAATCATCGATGTGTCAAGTGTTTGCTTATAAACAGTCAACTCGCAAGAGCCATTAAGAAGTATCTACATTCCCAGTGTCATGTGTGTGTTCTTGGCAGAGAACTAGCTGCCAAAAAGAGAATAATAATCATGTGTCAAGTGTTTGATATTATATATGGTATTTGAGGGATCATTGCAAAAACTGTGTGTGGCTTAATCTAATACTATTTTTATTTTTCATTTAATGCAGTATATGGTGCTTATGTATTAATTTGTTGTGCTACTTGTCTGTTGTTTCAGATCAGGAGTAAAGGTGTACCACAATGGCAGATCCAGTTGTTCTACGGATCATCTTTGGTGATGGAACTGACTCAAGAAAATTGCACCCGGTTTCTGGAATTCCAGAAACAGTGGCTGAACTGCATAATCTTGTAAAGACATGCTTTCAATTGCATGAGGACTTCCGTATGCAGTACATGGATTCTGATTTTAAGGAGTTCATGAATCTCACTTCAACATCTGAAATCCAAAATAAGAGCACACTCAAAGTAATATACATGTCTCTCACACCACCGGAGGATACCTACATCACATTGTACCCAGTAGAACCGTCTGATGAGGCTACTACTAGCACAAATGCTCAGACATTTTCTTCTTCATCAGTAGCCTCATCAAGCAGCGCTGATACGCTCTACACATCACACATCGATCTCCACATTCATCCCCAGAAATTCAGCTTGCGGGGTTGTCCTCCTGGCCCCAAAGTCTTTTGTGGTCCCTAAATTCACCTACGAGGCTGAATTTGAGCTACAGCAAAAGAACAATGAGTTTGAAACAAATGGAACACACTTCAACCCTGGCCCAAAGCTAAAAGGTATCATCCTTGATGGTCTCGCTCAGGAAATGATGAAATACACCAAATACCCAAAAGACTACCAGTGTGAAGAGGTAGCAGCAGCTTTGACAAGGACCCATCCTTGTTTGGGGCAGCTAGGATCCAAGACGGGATTTTGGGGATGGAAACAGTCTCTAAAATATAAAATGCAAAATTATCGAACAAAGCTTGGGAGACTCGGTCATCCTGAAATCCGTGTGAACTCCTTGAAACATAAGCGAGAAGGCCAAGGCAAAGCTGCAGCTAATATCAAGAAGCCTAGAAAGGCTGAAGTTAACTACATTCCTCTACACCCAAAAGGTGAAACTGCAGAGAGCTTAGAGAACGAGAGAATTGCTTTATTGTCAGAACTGAAAAAGCGTGACAATGAAGTAGTGATAAAAGCAAAAATGGAGAAAACCTTCTCCCACAGACGCCTTGAAGTTGTGGAGCAGAGGCCTATGATAGGAGACTTCAAAAGCAGATGGCCTGCTCTGTTTGAGCCAAATCAAGTAAGTAAATGTTTGGTTGTGCTGTCAATTTATAATAATATTGTTCATGGTGATTAATGGCTGCAGTTTGTATTTTTCAATAATCCTGCATCCCTTTAAGGCAGTATTTATAAAAAACAAAATAAAAAAAGTAAAATTTTTCAGGTGAATGCAGAGTTCTTACGCATCACCACCAAGCCACTGGAATCAAAGTTCCTGTCACAGTTTGACCACTTTTCGGACAAGCTAACAGAGATCTTCGCATGCAAAGGAGGAGTTAAGGGGCAAAAGATCAAATGCATCCTGGAAATTAACGACCTGGTTAGTAAATATACTTCACAATAAACTTTCACTTGTCAGGTGGTAAGTTTAGTTTTTTTTCTGTAGCTGCTCAAGTACTTAAACAACTGAAAATATGGTGTTTTAGATAACACTAGAGAATTGATGCTACATGATTAGAGGAAAAGGGGCTGTGGCTTTTGCCCCAAACAAAACTGTAACTAACAGGGAATGCAACTGCAGTGCATCATCATACAAAAAAAACAGTCATAGAACCAACACAAAATGGCATTGCTGTCTGTTCCTATGTATACATGCACCTCTCCATGTAATGGTAATCTGGTTTAAAATTTGGCAAAGTATTCTTTTTAATAATTCAGTAACATAAAAGATGAACTGCACACAACATTACAACACATTTTTTAACAACTCTGGCCAGGTTTGAAAGCATCTCCATGCTCTTACTAATCTCAAACCTACATGTACCTATTGCAGATATAATTTTAAGTAAGATGATTGAGTGTCTTTGTCTCCCTTGGGAGGAATTCATTTTGGACAGACAGTCAAATTCCTGCACCACAATCCACAACCAGAATGTCTTTGTCTCCGCATGTTTTAGTGCGATGACATCAGCGTAAGGAGGGAGGTGCATCCTAAGAAGCCTTGTGGTCTACGTCAATGAAGAACCCGGATGTGTTCTTTAAAAGAGTAATTTGGTAAGGTTAATACATGTCTTTCTCATCCATGTAGTATAATTGTTACCCATACGTATCCCTAATGTAATCATGCCAACATTAAGGATCATTGCAACGCACATTTTTTTCTAACTTTTCTTTGCATTTAGATATTCACTGTATAGACATGTGAATTACAATAGATAACACATGACACACGCGACACACCCACCTTTATAAGAAGGGATGGATTTGGTTTCTCAGTGAGTTTTTGCTAAATATTTTCCTGTTAGATCAAGGGGATCACTGCATAGCTTTAACAACTGAAGTAGTGTTAGCCATAGAGCTGTTACTAACATACCACTCCGCTCTCCTTGCACTGCTACAAGCTTGGGCTTTGACAGCTGCAGCATTATTCAAAAATATCCAGCAGGTGAAGCTAGGTTCTGAGATAAAGTATATAAGCCACGTTTCCCACTGCATGGTTACCGGCCTCGACTTGACTCAGCCTTTTTTGCGTTTCATTACATGAAAGTAACCTGGAATCTGGTACCCCGGTACTATATATTTTTTTTTTTCCTGCCGGCTGCGCGGTTCCAAAACGGTGAAGCTCGCTTACTAAATTGAACGGTGTAACATTGGCGGACAGCTGATTGGTCAGAGAGTTGTCACCAGCGGCTGCAGGTCATTCAAATATCACAATTTCATAAATAAATGTTTTTAAGATGAACAAACTATTGCAAGCCTGGTCGCTTTTCCGCTGTCGCCCTTCCCCTCATGCTGGCCATGTGGGTCTTCGGTTCAGGGAGACTCTTTAAGTTTCTGAGTTGCGCTCGTGACGGCATGGAACGGAAAAACCCAGAGTTTCCCTCATACTTCAGGGTTCACTTACTATCGAGTTTTTCACCAACCCGCTCCCTGGAATACCCCCTTGGAACAACACTGATGTGTGCAAACCGGCGATTTCTATTAAATATGACACACACCACATCACTACCAATGGGCCAGGTATATCTAGGTCAATTGGTTAATTGGTCTACAGCGTCTTGAGAAATTGGCACCTGCTTTTTGATCAAGAAACTGTATAAACTGTTGGCATTTTATGTATTGTATATGGGTTTTCTCTATTTGTTAATTTAGGCATTTTAATTAAATTTTGTTTTTCTGTGTTTGGTGTTGTTCAGGCCCACTGATGTTGAGGATGCAGAGAGGGACATCACCTCCACGAGTCATATGGGGCAATTTTTACACCAATCCGAGAGAGCGGGGACACGAGAGAGCCTGACGAGTGGGAGTGTGAATTTGAGGGTATTAAAGTCCTCACAAACCTTGGAACGTGTCACTACAAGGCGTTCATCCATTGCTATTTGGGCTCATTATATGCCCTTGAATCTAGCGCTTTTCCGAAAACTTGAAGTTACAGCTTCGAAGTTCTTCCAGAAAATCATAATGAACTGGGATGGACACAAGGCTGAATTCAAATACAGCAGCTGAAAATAAAACTCTTTTTCAATAAGGGACTCAGACTTTCCACTTGGTGGCCTTAGCCATTGTACAATTTGAAACTGTATTGTTGTGTTCCAAGTCCTGGTAACTAGTTTTAAAGTCAGCAGAGTGATTTATTTTCATTTTCTACAATGTGATAGGCAATGCCAGTGTGTTCATACAGCGAAAAAAACTTAGAGAAGAGAATAAATCCAGGTTCAATAGTCATTTTATTTATCAGTTTAGTAGTCTGAGCTTGGTGGAATATTTGTAGGTTATGTGTGAATGTGTTTATATGTATTTTATACCCAGTTTTAGGCATTACATATTGCAGTTAATGGTAAAAAATGTTCATGGTTGATTCCAACTTGTCACACTTGCCTTGGCTATGTACTGAAACAGATTATCTGTGTTGTAAAGACAGTTTTTCTTGTGTGTATTGACACACAAGTCATGATGTTTGTTGAGTAGATGTCACCATCCGTTGATGAGTTTCATGTGGAAAGTTCAACATATCTATGTAGGCCTATATTTGGAATGGTGTTTTTGTCCAGTTTTAAAATAAAAACATCAACCAGATTTGGGTGTGTTATGTGTGTCTGTGTGGGGGTCATGAAAAAAAGGAGCAATTTTGCCTCATTTTTTTAGACTATTATATTATTTGGAGTTGAGAAATGTAAATCAGTTATTAGGTCACACTAATGTAATTTACTTAATTTGACTGTATTTTGATAAAATTGGGTTTGACCAACTCAATTTTATAAATGTTACATGGAGACACTTAAAGAGAGTTGGCTACATTTAATTTATGGGTGGAAAACCTTGCCACCATTTATTTGTGTCCATCAATGAGTTATTTTTGAGTGTATATGTCCATAACACACTGAAATGAAAATGAACATCCCATGTCTATATTTATTCGTTTATTGTAATAGTAAATAATTTATGACTACATTCAGTGAAGACCTAAAAAAATCTGTATCTCCAATGGAAATATTGCAAAGGATTTATTTTTTTTTTAGCATTTTTAATATAGAAATGTTGGCCTTCTGAAAACTATGTCATCTCTATGCACTCATACTTTGGTTGGGTGAACTA
>OLKM01005659.1:0-16396 GCA_900291075.1 Melanogrammus aeglefinus | reverse complement strand
TCGCTCTAGTGCCTTTTAAGGTCGTCTTAGTCACCTTTGTTTTGTTGTTGTTATCGGTTTTCGCAGCGGGTCGCCGTTGCATCGGCAGACGCGATCTCTGCCGACGTCGGCCCACCGTGTCGGCGGGAACGGACACAAGGCAACATGAGTCACGATGCTGGGAGCACCGGCACAGAGGCCCCTGGACATCTTGTCACTTTTTACAGTCCTTTAATAATGAGCCCCCTGGTGTGTTGTTGTGTTCGCATTCATTCAAACGGCAGTTTCCAAGCCTCTCCTAGGTTATTTGATTTAGTCCAGGACGGCGTTAGTCACTTGGATTTTTTTTTTTTTTTTTCGAAAGCATGACCACCCCTCCCCCCTCTCCCCCCCCTCCACCTCCAAACCCAAAATTGGAATGAATTGTGGTCGTTGACAATGAACAGGAAAGTGACGCTCTTCCCCTCTCCCACGGCGGCCGGGCGAGATGCGCCGGTGTGTAACGCCTCTGGAAATAACACCCTGACACTCACACTGGGCTGAGAGATCAACAACACATGCTCTGTTGTGGGCCTCACGCTCTGTCCGGGCCCAGGCTCTCTCATCTCCTGCTGGCTGCCAATCGCTAGCGGGCCAGCATCACCGCCCTTTGTCTCCACACATTTCAGCCCCACAGTTTGACGTTTATGTTCTCCTGTCAAACACCCTCTCCACCTCCTACAGCCCTCTATTGAGCTTCGTTGCAGTGTTGCCTTGTGATGGCGTTTCTCCGGGGCCCCGACTTTCTGCAAGGCCGGCTCAGGCAATCGTCCCATGTGCCTCTTTCTTCCCCCCCCCCCCCGCCGCCTCAAACCACCACCATCACCACCCGAGGCGATGTGATTTCTCAGCAACGCCTGCATAAAGCAGATCCTGTCCTTTTTATGCGCTGACACTAGTTTCAACCCTCTATGCTTATTTATTTTTTTATTATGTAAATTGATTTGGTCATGTGTGTTTGGGGGGTATGGCGCGCAGTGTATTAATATAAATCATATTTTTTGCACCTGCCGGTGTAGAGAAGACAGGCAACCACTTTGTCGCATTCTGTAAGACTTTGTGATGAGTTATGTTTGGGGCCTCCGCGGGCGCTTTCCGCTGTCGCTAGATAACACTTGGCGGTGTGAGCAGCAGCGACGGCGCTAACTTTCACGGTCGGTCTGGCCGGTGCGAAGCAGCGGCTGGAACAACACGCTGTCAACCGCCGTTGAACCAACGTATATAATCTCAAGAAACTTTTTTTTAAATGAATAGACCTTCCATCACGGGTGTTATGCAGTGTTACATTTAAAGTCACCCTAGGATGTTTGATTTAGGATTTGTGTTTGTTTGTTTTTTCAAGTTCTTCTGGAAGCGCATGTTGTGTAAGGGCCCCTACCGAGATTTTACCCACACAGAAGTGATGGCTTTATCATCTACTCTGTGATCATCCTGGCCTTCTGGGGGGTCTCTCACGGCCACTTAAAAAGGGAGTTTTTTTTCTTGGGTGTCTCCTGTAAAGCGCTGGCTGAAAATGTGCCAGATTTTTTGTGTTTTTGCTCTAGGGTTGTTTAGTTTGACAGATGGGCTTACGAATTGTGCTTTAAAGAACAAAATAACCTTTGGGACGTAATGAAGAGGTAAAGTACTTTGAGGCAGGTACAGAGGTCGGGTGAAATATACCACGGCTTATATGTATTCAATGTTATTTATTTTAGGTTTGATCTCGTTATTATGCACTGTACAAGAAAAACTGTTTAAAAAAAAAATAAGTATATATATAACCACTGACGGTATGGTTTGAAGCCAAGGTACCTTATTTGGGAAAGTCGACTGACTACAGTTTGCCACATTTAGTACGACTCGCCAGAAACGACAATGGGAGCACAACGCATTCTTGTATTAACCAGTGTCTAACTAAAAAAAATGTTTAATGATTGTTTTAATTTTGTTTCTTTTTTTACAATTTCACAAATCTTTTTTAATGGGTTGTGGGAATTTCAAACTTTAAAATAAAGAAATGGAAAATTGCTGTGTGCAAATCTGCATCTTTTCTTTTTCTAGTCAAACATGTTGTGCATATGTACAGTGAATCTGCTGCTTGTGTACCCTAACCTACAGGCAAATGGACCCTAGATGGTAGGCCTTAGAGCCCTAATGAGTAGACCTATGTCTTTGGTACCCTACATGTAGGCCTCTCCACAGCTGACCTTTGACCCGTGACAAGTACGCCCATCTCAGTCCCTACAAGTTAGGGTGCATAAATGCAGGGTCCACTAGCTAGAAGTAGTAATGACACTATTAAACATGATCATATCATATCCCAAAATGAAAGGCATAAAGTTATTGGACAACCATACAACGATTTTTGTTCAGATTTTTGCAAAGATGGAACACAAATACCTAGCAAAGATATAGAACAGCAATAACCAGAGTGCAAAAAGATATGGAATATTCCTTTTGAAGCCTGTGATGGTATAAGCTTACTAAGCGCCAGGTAGTGAATGCTCTCCGGAATGTGCTGCGATATGAGAGAAGGATGCTATGAAGCTTTTCCAAACTTTCCTTTAACGCGTTGGCACGCTGATTTGGGCTTAAGTTACAGACGCTTGGCCTTTCACAGCATGGTTAGGCTTTAACTTCAAATAACCTGTTTTGCAGTACCCTGGAAATTCGTTGGAGGCCACTGCTAAAATCTTTCCCTTTTGTCTTTTCTAGTCCAGGAAAGAAACCAACATTTTGGTTTGATTTTGGTGTCCCGATATCCTGTCTGTATGACTTGGAGGATGTTGCTGTTACTAGTGGGGGGTAATCCGAGGCCTATAGGAGGTATGCATGGTCAACTCAATGAGGTACTCCATGGAGTAAAAGGGCTTAAATCACCTCCGCTAAGAAGATACCACCACAAAGGATGACTTGTTCGTTTTTTTTGTTATGTTTTTCATTAACTTTTTATGAACAACATTTTAAAGGATGCAAGCTGAAAAACTCTTATATAAAATGTTAAAAGTACATATCTGAAGCATATATGTGTCATCATTCACACTGACAAGTCCCCAGGTCCCTCAAAGTAGCCAATAGGAGATGGCCCATATATAGCGACAATTTGCACAGTGCCACATTTCTTATTTATATTTTCTACTACTTTTCTTTTTTCTTTTACCTCTTCCTACCAGACTGATCACCATTTGTCTTTTTATGTTTCCTATTTCTCCTTTGTCATGTTGAATAGGTGTGCCGCTAGTAAAAACGTCCAATAAGTATCTACCAAGTCATCCATCCGTCTAGCCGTCTGCATCTCGGCTCCACTGACCTAAGGTTTCTTGATTGATTGATTCATTGATTGATTCATTGATTGATTGATTAATACTTTAATAATCCCAGGGGGAAATTATTTTTGTCACAAACTCCAGATATACACAAATATTAAGTATAAAATATTATATATATATAATATAAATATATATACATACGTAAAAGACAAGCTACAACCTAAGAAATACAAATATACAAACAACAAATTTAAGGACAATATAAATACAGTACATATAACACTATATATATACTGTACATATATACTGTATATTGCATATTGTTATATTACATTGTATATTGCTGCTGCCCGGTGGTATTGTCTGGAGGCATGAGGACCTACAACAGAGCCTGGCATACTCTGGTTAATCCTTAAAATACACGAGCAGAGTGGAGCCCTGGGTGATCAGAAACCACTGAAAGCAGATGCTTAAAGGGACAGCTCCAGGAGCTTTTACCTAAAGCCGGATTCTAACTCTGGCTAAACTCCGTCCCCTTTAATTGATCAGGTCCCTTTGTATTTTGCAAACTGCCGTCTAGTTATCTTGAATCTTGTCGGATTCAGTTGTTTGTTTTTTTTTACCAGGTCTCCTCTGTCTCAGGTTACAGTTTCAACACAATGCTGTGTTCTGCGGAATTGCTCAAACGGTATTTATCGTGAGGTGAGGCATTTCCATAACCGTGACCAGATCTGAGATTGCATGGCAGGAATGTGTCCCCTGTTTTTTGTCCGGGGGTGTGGTGCCACCAGGGGCACCTCTTGAAGTGTCTCTGTCTTCCTGCGATGACTTGGGAACCATGGAGACATGCACTGAAATGAAAATTCTTGGCCAAAACCGAAAATGAGGAAACCAAGGCCGAAAACCGAAACACCGAAAGAAATCATTATGCCAATTATTAGTGCCATTGCATTTATGGCTATGACACCCACGTCCACACCCACGTCCACACCGCAGACCATTTCCTGTCAGAAAGCTGCTCTCGGCGTCTTTTGCTGCGTATGACAAATTTCTGTTTCGGACACTCATTGGATGACATTGGGTCCTGAGTCCTGTCAAGAGAGGATACTTGAGACAATATTCTGTGTGCGCGACTTGAAACCGTACAAAATGAGGGAAACACAATAAGGCCGGAATCAAATAACCGTAAACGACCGTCAAAGTGACATCATCGCTTGTATGTGCGTGGGTGTAATATATTTAAATAGCTTATCATTGCATTATATATGGCATATTGACACCTGCATTCACGAAGTGCCATGTGACGCACGCGTATCACCAAGCAGAAGCCATCCACACTAGCAAGTCGTTCCAAAGTCCGAACAAGGAAGCACTCCAGCGAGCACTCTCCATAGGACGCGACTAGCAAGGACGCGTCCTAGCAAGGCTGCAGCCTTCACATTGGGAAACAGCCATATTGACGCTTATCCAGACAAGCGTGTGCTGGCTGCGCTTTTTGTTTGCGTCATCACAAATTTCTGTTTCGGCCTTGTTGTTTGAGTTGGGTCTGTCTGCGTCCTGCAAGACGGAGGCGTAACTTGCACTAGGAGGCGTAACTTGTAGTCGGAGGAGGCGTAACTTGCACTAGGAGGCGTAACTTGTAGTAGGAGGCGTAACTTGTAGTCGGAGGCGTGTCTAGTACTTTTCTAAATCGCGGAAGTGATCTGTATGTAGCAGTGGTGCGCTGCGCGGGTACATAAATGACCGGTAATAAATGACTGGTAAATTTACTTACCGTCATGAATATCAGAAGACTCGACCTCAATGAAGATCTCGTGTGAACCGTGATTTACAACGCTTTTTGTTTACCGCGAAAAGAGAAAGATCTCGCGTGGACCGCGATTTAGAAAAGAACAAGTTACGCCTCCTAGTGCAAGTTACGCCTCCGTCTTGCAGGACGCAGACAGATACTATTGTGTTGTTTCGGTGATAAAAGTATTTTGGCCGAAAACCGAAAAAGCGCTTTTGGGCCATTTTCGGTTCCCGAAAACTCAGTGCATCCCTAATGGAGACCCTTGCTGTCTGTGCAAACGGCCAGTCGCCCATGGCCTGGGAATCCCCTCCCTGCGTGCTTAGCGCCAGGCATAATAGCTTGCTATTAAAATGATCCTAGATATCGACCGAGTTCGTCAGATGACCCCGAATAAAGCTTGTGACTCCACGGGCTCTGCCAGTATGAAAGGAAAAAAGGCACGTACGCAACACAATATACAGTGATAGAGTATCGGATTCCTTTATCTGGTTAGGATGTCTGCCCGTATGTCTGTCTGCCCGTACGTCCGTCTGCACGTCTGTCGGCTTACTATATTATTATCTAAATGCAATTCCTTACGCGAAATGAAGAAGTTTAGCTCACTGTTATTGTTTCTCATACTCTCAAACGGTTTGACAACTCTGTTATCCAAGACGTGTTTTTATTACGGTAATTGACAGATCTCACTTCCCATTTGAATCACATCTCTTAGTCCCGAGTGCTCCCACTTGACCCATTCTTTTGGCTGCCAGTAATCCCCCCTCCGCCAAATAATATAACTTCGCAACAGGACTGGGGAGTGCCTTTTAGCAGCTTGGTGCGAACCTCTTGCAATGCCAATGTTTCTCTCTCTCTCTCTCTCTCGCTTTCTCTCTCTCCCTCTCCCTCTCTCCCCCTCTCTCCCTTTCTCCCTCTCTCAGAGAGGGAAAAGTACAAAAGAAAAGGATCATTGATCACTTCAAATGTGGCCCGGACCTGCTACTTAACCTGTGCCTGGTTGCTGTTTCTTGGGAGATTTCAAACGACACTGAAGACAAGCGCACGTTTCAATCAGTCCACCCAGTGTTTTCAGATTTGGTCTACCCATGGCAATAACTTCATGTTGAAGGAATAAAATGCAGATAGCATACATCCCCTCCCTTCATGTTCTGATTCTATCTAAGAAGAAAAAGGACGCTTCCAGGTGAGTCCAGGTCAGGAAACCTCAGTATTTGAGCTGCAGAGCCCATTCGGATTCATTTTATTTCATTGGACTTTGTAGACCTCATGACCCGGCTGAGGATGGACGAACCACGAAAACAGACATGAATATTCTGGCGGTGCTACACTAGGTGCGTTGGAAACTGAAGCAGAAAAACACCCTTTCAAGGGTTTCAACAAACATGACCCTTTAACTCCTCCTCACCACCTCTTCTGTAAAGCTGACACTGTGTCGATGGTTCACCCTTGTCCCTTCCAGGGGAGAACTCACATCACCATGCGGCTCCTTGAACTCTCTCTCTCCCCCCCCCCCCCCGCATGTGAGAAATGTAAAGGTCCTAGAACTTTTAACAACATTCATGTATTACTTTCTCATGTCGGAACTGTATTTCTGTGTGTGTGTGTGTGTGTGTGTGTGTGCGTGTGCGCGTGTGTGTGTGTTTGTGTGTACATGTGCGTGTACATGTCGCCAAGAGCTGGGAAAAGAAACATTTCGTTTAGGAAAACAAAATTGGAAAAACAAGTTATTGATGCTAATTACTGCACCACTTCAGGGGTCGTGCGGTAGTCCAATGTTCGGTAAAATTAGGTTAGCCAATTTGTGTCTTGTGTCAGAAAATCTGAAATGGGGTTATGTGGTCAGCATCGCATGGAATTGGGTCATCGCATGAGAAGAATATAAAACAATGCATGAGGTTTCAAATAGGTAAGCTGGCAGTGATAAAAATGTCACAAATAATGAATTTACAAAAAAAGCAAAAACAAACATACAATTTATGGAGTTCAGATGAACCGTTGTAAAATATGGAGTTGTTTACGGTTCGGGAATAGTGAACTAGTTCAGAGTCTCATGCTGGATGGATTAAAGAATCACCCTAAGCTGTTTGAATCAAAGTCTGATTTGTCAAGCTTAATTAAGATCCAAAATGAAAAGGCTTTTTTTGTGGTTTCAAAACAAATGACATAACAGCCTTTCAGGCTCACCAATCCCCTTACCCTGAGGCCGGATATCCGTAGAATCAACAGAACGACAGAATAAGTTGTCTGTCTATACAACCAATTTGAGCTTTGTCCCTGGTCCAGCACACCCATCCATCCGCTGGCCAAAGAAACCAGCAATGTGAAACCAAAACGGCTGATATTTATTTCATTCTATTTTATTCTGGAATCGTTTTAAGAATCGTTTTGGCTTTAAAATGTGAATTTCATTTTCATAGACATCGTTCAGTGAACGTCATTTATTTCTCGTGTGTTACTTAAACAGACTTAAACTTAAAAGATGCGTATTGCTGCTGTGGTGTTTTTCTATCAACGCCGCCATCTCCTGACACCATGTACCGTGCATGTTGCTTGAGTCGTTGTCTTTGTGTTTGTGCTTTGTGTAGTCATCACAGCGATGAGCTGCATCAATTACAATGAATTAATTAAGTATGCATCAATTCATCTCGCTACGTCGTGCTCTCAATAAACACATTGCTTTTAGAGTACCCCTGGGGGGGACGGTCTCCCATGATTCATTCATCATTTCCAAGGCACATCGGAAGCTTCCCTGAAACTGCTACTGCTTCCCTGAGGCCCCTCTGCGATGCCTCAGCAGTCATGGGACCGGGCGCGGCGTCGCTCCGCGGATCATTCCAATGCAGGGAACAGCACGCCGGCTGACATGGCTCAGCCTGAGGCAGAGAGCACGGGGGTGGTGGTGGCGGGGGGGGGGGGGGGGGG
This sequence comes from Melanogrammus aeglefinus, assembly GCA_900291075.1. NCBI lineage: Eukaryota > Metazoa > Chordata > Actinopteri > Gadiformes > Gadidae > Melanogrammus > Melanogrammus aeglefinus. Next base: position 8,413 of record OLKM01005659.1, on the reverse strand, counting down.
GGGGTCCTTGGTTCAATCCTCGGGAGGGGATTTTCAAAAAACGGCTTGTGAGGCTAATCACACTCACACCTGGTGGCATGTCATGGGACCTTTAATACTCCTGCCTGTGCCCTTGAGCTAGGCACTAGGCAGTAGCCCTTGAGTTGGCTCCCGGGTGCTGCACTGCGTGAATGCTGAGTCCACAATTTTCTTTGGGATCAATAAAGTATTTAAAAAAAGTGAATTCGATAAAAATTTAATGAAATGGCAGCCAGTCACACAGCACAGCTGTTCTTCAAAGCTTTTTTGATGTTTTGCTGTTCAAGTGACTCAGGCCACAGTTATTGCTTCAGCGAAAACATTTTTGATGACCTTATCATTGAATCAGATGTGGTTTACAACCAAAAAAAACGTGGCTGAAGAGAGCGGATCTGAAACATGTCTTCACACGACAGAGAAAAAGTTCCCAAAGGACTTAAGAGTTCAGCAGCGAAGCACTGGGTTGTGTTGAAGGGTGAAAAGTCCCATTCGGTCCTGGGCCTACATCAACCAAATCAGTAGGAAAAACATTTGCAATCACAGCCATGCAGATTTAATCACCACAATTAGATACTTCAAGAGAAAAGAGGGTAAAAATATGTAAATTGGAAAATTGTATTCTTCCACATCGTTTTTTTTTCTTAAAGAGTGAACAACGTTTCCATGTCAAAAACAACGATGGGAAACCATTAAAAAAATCCAAAAAAATTGAAGTTAAAAAAACCAAAGTTAAAAGGTCAGCCCAATTCTAAGTACATCCCTTAATCACAACAACATTGGCAAAGAGCTTCACAGGCCAAACCGATTTCAGCCGGTAGTTCCGTTAGATAGGGCATGGAATCACTGACCAACCCCCTAATGACCTCTAGGTTGTGCTGACATCATTGGTGCTGTGTGGGGGGGGGGGGGGGTCGAGCCAGCTGGGAGTCTGTTGGGAGACGGGACATGTTTTTTTTACTGCGTTCTCATGCTTGCTCTTGAATACACATGGGATTTCTCACTCTCTCTATGTCAAATATGTATATGTGTGTGTGTGTGTGTGTGTGTGTGTGTGTGCTTGTGTGCGCGTGTGTGTGAGTGTGTATAGTCTTTCATTGTTTAGGGCAACATTGTGTATGTGAGATAATTAGAATTTTCTTTTGTGTGCATGGGTGTAACCATTCAAATGTATTATTTTACTCATTGAACTCTAACCTTTATCACTTCTCTGGGCCTTTGTGGAATCAGGGTTTCTGGGAGATTGCGGCGCAGAAAATTAAGTTAAAGTGAATGGAGCTCATTTATAGAACCGGGACCCCCCCTCAGGCAGATAACCGTCTGAGTCATCCATCAGGTCAGACAGCCTGGGCTGGGGGGTTTTCTGGCCGACGTTGTATCGCCATGGGGACCGGCGGGCGGAAGGAAGAGGTGTTTGAAATTGATGTTTGTTTGTGTGTGAGAAAGAGAGGGAGAGAGAGAGAGAGAGAGAGAGAGAGAGAGAGAGAGAGAGAGAGAGAGAGAGAGAGAGAGAGAGAGAGAGAGAGAGAGAGAGAGAGAGAGAGAGAGAGAGAGAGAGAGAGGGAGACTGTGTATTTAGCTCTGCCCCTGATCCCCTCTAGGTTGTGCAAAACCGGGACATGGAAAATATCTAAATGAAAAAAATTAGGCTACTATCTGCAAAGTGTAAATGAGAAGTCAAGGCAAGGCCAGTTTATTTATAGGGCAACATTCAAACACACGGCCATTCATAGTGCTTCACAAAGGTCGAAATCACGTGTAAACACAGTCGAACGACAATCATTAAAGGAGAATTAAACAAGAAAATATGAAATATATAACAAAGAGAAATAATAAAATACGATAAACAGATATGTATTCTTCATCAAAAGCTACAGCAGACAGAGTTTCTCTATGCCCTGATTTTGGATTATAAAGTGCGGAGGCAAACATGTTCCGGAAGTTAGTTCCAGGTCTGTGGTGCATCAAAACTTCAAGCTGCTTCGCCGCAGGTGTAAACCCCGTGAACTGTGAGACGACCCACAGACCCAAGGGGGGCTTTTGTGTTGAACTTTTATTATTATTATTTATTTATTTGATTAGGACATTGCACATTAATCAACATGTCAGCCAGAGCATCAATATAAATATTCATACAATACTCTTGATATTGAGCTAAAATCTGTGGCTGGACAAGAAGCCGTCCATATGCACAAACACAGACGCAACAAAATGGTGTTTTGTTCAGAGTCAGAAAGTATTGAACCAGCTTGTATTTATATCACAAACAAAAAGACTCACAGACTTGTGCTCGAAGCGATAGCAGATCACGCAACCATCAAATCCGCCTTGCTGTGGATGTTATGAGACAACGCTTTATGTTGGGATCGGCAACATTAAGAGAAGGACACAAAGACAACACGGAATCTCAACACTTGAGCACAAAAACACTGTACCAATATATAAGGCAACATGTTAATATGAGACACTAATCTGGGAACTTCAGAGCACGCTAAAAGTAGCTGACGTTTTTTAAGTCTCTTCTGTATCATTGTGGGCCAATTCAAATGGTAGCACTACTACTATAAATGACGACTGCTATTACCGATTCTACCACTAATAAGTTAATATTCTGAGCAGCCAACTGGCTCCCTAGTCCAGGCCCATTTAGCTCAATCCTTGGCGGAGGTATGCACTCTACAGAGCCCAGTTTCTAGTCTTTAACATTTCACAGCATCACAGTTGTACGTAAAGCTGTACAATCTGCGATTTATAGAGGAAACTAAACCGACAGAATGTGAGTGCATGATTTTGCCTTGTTACCCTGTAACCCGTAAATCGATCAATGTTAATTATATATATAAATATATATATTTATATATTCCATTTTTTTTTTTCAAAATGCAATGGGGCTTTTCTAACAGCCCATTGGCATATTGATCACCTGCTTCTCATTTGTGCCATGACGTCGGCATCAGGACATTGTGTCCCTGATTCACTTTGGTTACTATCCCTTGACACGGATTCATGCATTAATGCCCATTGCATGTTTAAAAGCCGTGACAGATGTCTTCGTGAACCCTGAAGATGTCCGGGTTCTGGCTGAGCTCATTTTATGTTATATAAAAATGTCATGTTATAATGAACTCTGAAGGCATCATTTTTTTTAACTCCAATAAGGTCATAATGAACTCATATTAGGTCCCAATGAATCAGATGAGATCAAAATGAACTCAAATGCGGTCATAATGAACTCAGAAGTTGTCATAGTTTACTCCAATCAGGTCATAATTTATTTTGTCCTCAATGTTGATTCGAAACTTGGTTCACTTACAGATTCACTAATAAATTGTCATGAAGAATACCTAACTGTCAGGAATTAAATAACAATCAATACTAAGTTAACAAATTATCACTGAATTAATGATGCCTGAGTGAGCACTGGGCTTTGTCTTTGCTTAGCGCCCACTATCTCATAAACCATATTGAAATTGTCCGTCAATAAACACCCTAGGATTTGTCATTTCCTAATTATTTCGGTAAATCAATAAATGCGTCCTATCTAATGTTAAGCCCTCCTTAAGCCTTCCAGTGCGGCAAAAGGATTCCAGTCGCGATCCAACAGGAAGAGACGTCACGTCACAGCTTCCCCTCGGACGGCTGAGACAGCGCTGGACTGCGTCTTTTAGGGCTCACTATTCTTAGCCTGGACTGGAGGAGTGGATTGAGGTCGCTCCCCGGCATCCATTCACCACATGGGAACCGACCCCGATGGGCGGCCCCAGATAAGATAAGGGCTCTGGTGGACACTCCACACAGTCCACCGAGCTCAGTTTACCTTTAGCTCCAGTATTTAGAAAACAAAACAATTGGGCCCACATAAAGACAGGTTGATGTGCGATAATGGCCCCGCTCTTCCAACACGGTCAAAGAGGGGAAGGAATAAACACGACGCAGGTGTCCCGTCTAGTCCAGCTGTGAGACAGATCTCCATCTCTCACAGTGAGCTCTCTCCAAGAGAGACCTTCAGATGGCTGCCAGCTTTGCTGACTTGTGTCTTCTAAACACCGAACCACAAAATAGTTGAGAATCATAATAGTTATTCTCAATGTTTTTATTTATTGGCTTTGAAAGAAGATGATTTGAACACGTTAACGGGAAACGTCTCATGGTGGAACTCACCATGAGTTTATTACCAGGCGTATGGTGGAGTAGGCCTACCAGATGTACGGTAGATAGATCATAGCAGCATCACACTGCACCGACTGCTAGCTGATCTATCCACCGTGGATAGACTTGGGTTGGCACATGTGTGGTGTCCCTATAAGGGGGGATTTTTTAAATGGCTAATTAACATCACAACTGGGGTTCAACCATTGGCCCTTTTAGAATCATTAGGGCTGCAGGGCTGGATGAATACCAAGCCCATGTCCAGAAAACAATGGCTCTGTTCAAATGTGTCTGCTTTTGCCCTATTCTGTGTACTGTTTAGAGTGTACCTATTTTGAAATACCCATAATGCACCATTGAAGAAGTGTAAATGTGATGCACCCTTATTTGCACACAATATCCCGTAGTGGTTTTCATAGACATGGGATTCCTCCATTAGAGAGGGTTACGCCCATACAGGTTCATTATCCAAGTCAGCTGTCAGAGGGGTGGACTTCAAACACATGCCGGCTTGCTTATGTGACCAGCAGATGCATAGTCATTGTTTTGACTCCCGCCTTCTACTCTAAATTGTGTAAAATGTAGTGTTCGCTAAATAGAGAACAAAGGAATAAGGGAGCCAATTCAAACACAGCCAATGACAAGTCACAACCTTCCCCGGATGGAAACACATACAGACCGCTCTGTTCCTGCGTTCTTATTAATATCTATAAGCGATATTTATCCAAACCATTTATGTCAAATTCTTGCTTAATGTTTTCAGGTCAGAGAAATACATATATTTTTCTTAGAATATATATCTCTGCATTCAGCAGGACCACCGGGGAAAATAACAGAGGAATGGAACTAGAAAGGAGTTTTGAGAGCAACTCTTTGTTTTAGCTTTGGACAAAGCGCCTGGAATGTGTATTGGAAACCGTCTGGACGGCATTGGAATTCTCTGTCGTTGGCCAAAGCCAACACATGCTAATGTTATTAATATAACCTGTGAACACCGGAAAAAAAATGATTCAAATCCCCTTTGATGCAATTTTAAATAAAGCGATGTTAAAAACATTTAGATAGGGCACGCATCTGGCTAGAGAAGCTGATGGTTCTCTATTAACGTCAACATACATAAACCAGGTTTACAACCGAAAACGTTGATAGGACATCTCAGCCTCGACTAGACGCAAGGATGTTGTGTGAACCAGTTGTGACAGTAACGTCAAACGGGCGATTAATTTCTATCCTGGAAGAGGGCTAACGACATCAACGTTTGGGTGGGATCTGCAGAGAGAAGGCCACCTCCTCAGTGCAAATAGCCCCAACCCTAACCCTATTAGGGCGGCGGTGCGGAAGTCATGTGTTCCACCCTTGGAGGGATTTCTGGTTGGGGTGACGGAGTGGAATCAGCCCAATGGGATGTTTACTAGGATAACTTTCTATAGAGCTGAAGATTAAAAACAACATTGTCTAACTCTGTAAACCCTGTGATTTGGCCTGATCAAACATTTGGGTTTCTGATGTCGACTACATTTGATAGTTTAAGCATTACTTTAGCCCCTGTCATGAGCTTTCATTTGAAAGTACAAGTGTGAGGCTTACAGCGCGAGAAGAACAAGCTGTAGTCAAATCTACCACAAGTGGTAATAAGTCAGGTTTATTTGTGTAGCACCTCATTCCACATGATAAAATCTCAAAGGGTTACACAGGCCCACTCTGACAACCCCCGAACCTAACCCTAGGACCTCAAAAAGAGCAAAGCAAAGCTCCTCAAGAGCCCAGGGGAAAAAAGGAAGCAAATGGATTGCACAGATCTCAAGCACCGGATATGCGAAGGCAAATACTTGGCCAAACTACACACGATAAGTTGACCAACTTTGATGAATGGATCTCTTATCCTTTGAGCTGTGACCAAAACAATCTCTGAGTGGAAATGGAACCGCTAGTGATGGAATATGTTTGTTTACATGTGTGAGAGGCAGAGTCCGTCGTCGCAGCACAAAGAGGAAGATGGGGTTTGCCGACAGGAAACCAAAATGCATTGGCTTAGAGAATCCTCTTTGGGTATCCTTCTCTTGTAACACTGCAGAGAGAGCGAAATCTGTTTCCTGGAGAGGCTCCCAATTGTAGAGCAGCAGATAAACATTTATAGTATAGTCCTGCGAATATGCATCAAAGATACAAACTACCTGCGAATCAATAAAACAACACTAACAAATACAGATACAACAGCGTGTTGCGTTTCATAGCCCAAAATGCATGTGTTATAGGCTCCATTTTAATTTTATTTTCAGAAAAATCATTTTTTCATCTGCATCCTTGTGCATTGAAAATTTTAAACTGTTTAATTATTGATGTATTTTTTCTGGTCTGGTGTGGACAACGCCTCCAAACATTGACACTCCAAGAATTCAAATGGGAAGGAAGAAAACCAAAAATAGGATCTTGTGGAGTGATCTCTTGAGCAATTTCTATCTTGTGATATCCACAGTAGAATTAAACTACAGTTACCGCTATTCAAATGCCCAAGTAGAGCCAATGGATTTTCTCTTCACCGGCAAGGACAATATTTTAAATAGATTTCTGAAAGAAGGATGTTTCTAATTTGATTAATAAACCAGTGCCATCTATTAAAAGGGAAACCAAACAGACGTTGTAAGGAAGGACTTTTTCAGAGTTGGCCTAAAGACACAACAGTGCAGTGTTAGTGACTCACATTAGTAACAAGTGTCTTATGACCGTTCATCACAAATAACAAGTGTCTTATGACCGTTCACAACAAATAAGGGTTGTTATGTGTTTGTAAAATGTACAAACGCCCCCCTCACAAGCCAGATGAGGGTTCAAATAGATTTTATTCTGTCACAATCAGTGCTGGTGGGGCAGCAGGAACCAAGGGGATATGGTCCAAACGCAGACTGGAACTCGGGAAATGTATACAAAAGGGCTTCTAATGACAGGAAACTTAATTCCCAAACTGGCGAGGCTAAGAACACCCAAGGACACTGAAAGTGAACTGGTGTATACTGGGAGAAGACTAATGTGGGAGAGGAAACCTCAGGTGAGGGAATGGTCTAAGGACCACCTAGTGGACAGGTGAGATACTAAATAACCAACAATAACGTGAAGTCAGAATATGAAATATACCTCCATTTCTAATAAATTGTATGTAACTGGGGCGTAGAGGCACAAATGGGCTTGCCAAAATCGATCCAAAGCTTTATCATGGGTTATTTTTACGATGTACATTTACAGTTATTTGGCAGACACATTCTTTCACATGTAGGTTGGGTAGAGGCTGGGAACAATCAATATCGCAGAATCTACAAAAGGTGTCTAAAAACAGGAGTGGACCAGTATAGGAATCACAAGGGGAGAAGAACACACAATTCAGAGTTCTGGCAACAAACTGCTCACTAAAAGTCAGTTGAGAAACACCACTTTAATTCCCAACACAAAGTTGTGTGACATTTTTATTCCCCATACATTTTTTTACTACACATTCCTTTTCCCATGACTCAGGTGTTTATGTATTTATTTATGTATATTGTGAGGTTATTTATGAAGACCTTTCAATGAGTGTCTACCGTGGTCACTTATCAGATTGTCAGTCGGTCATTCTTTCATTTTCCTCTTAATGACACTTAGCAAAGGGAACATAACTGGTTCCTCAGAACAAGAGTAGGATGCCATGTCCCTCTATGGACACGCCAAAATCCAATATGGCCGAGATGCCAGCTTCTCCCCCACCACATCTGATGTGAGCATCTCTGCCCAGTTGGGCCTCACACAGACCTGTCACAAGCACCACCCCCTCAAGTCAGGGACAGCACACGCACGCACGCACGCACGCACGCACGCACGCACGCACGCACGCACGCACGCACGCACGCACGCACGCACGCACGCACGCACGCACGCACACACACACACAGACACACACATACTCACAAACACATGCAGACAAGCACACACACACACGACCACACACAAACACACATACGAGCATGCACTCACACAAACACACATACACACACACACAGACACACACATACTCACAAACACATGTAGACACACACACACACACACACAGGCACACGAGCACGCACAGACACCCATGCACGCATATGCATTTTATTATTTGCACTCACGCACATGCACACATGCGAACACACCAACTGGCACTCAAACACACCATAAACATGCAAACATACACACATGCACTCCAACAAGCCAAGCAGACACGGAATGGCCTTTGAGTTTT
>OLKM01005658.1:0-16406 GCA_900291075.1 Melanogrammus aeglefinus | reverse complement strand
AGCACACTATAAAGCACACTCACACACACACACACACACACACACACACACACACACACACACACACACACACACACACACACACACACACACACACACACGAAGGCTGAGCAATTAGGCCAGCAAGCCAATCGAGGCTCCTGATAGAAACGGCATAATAGATTCAGTTACACAAACCTGTGTAGACGTCGGGAGATCTCTCTGTTAAACTGTTTGTCTTGCTTCAGCCCAACGACATTGATTAAGAGGTATTCTTTTAATGCTTGAAGACTTTATTACTTATCATTATTCATTGGTTCTTTCAGTGTCTCTTTTCCCTGGTCAATTGAGTAGCGGATTCAGCACCAGGCTATTTAATTGAGCAAGAGCAGGCAGTCTGATATCACACTTCAACACACTTCATCTTTTTGAAAATGTTATGTCATATGTTAATTACTGAAGAAATGGCAAATTCATAACGCCACATATCCAGGTCCAATACAAATAGAAATGATATTATGAGAATGCAACCGGCTGGTTAACACAGATTTACTCTGTTTCCATCCCATACGCTTTCATGGTTTTTGAATAGCGGAAGGAGCCGTACATTATCATTATTAATAATGACCTCTAAGAAGGTGTTGCTATTCCTGTGAATGTACCCACACACATTTCATAATTATATTATTAATAATCCAGTAAAACCATTTTTGCAGAGCTCGGGTAAACTGTATCATTCGTGTTGATTTAAACAACTGTTATTGCGCTGTCAATATATCGTAAATAGATGAATGATATCGTAAACTAATAAGTGAATATGTTGATTAACTCATTAAGGATTTGAGATGATAATTGAGGTGTGATTAATGCATTACAATTATGAAACTCCACAATGCAACACGGATGCTAATAGCCGTCTCTAATTGCCAAATTGTTGAAATGTCCCGATCGTAAACAACCGGCAGTTTGAGAAACAAACAAAACTCCAAGGTCAAGCAGGACCGGGTAAACACAAACGCCGTCGAAAAACCTTTAAGGAACATTCAGAAGAACATAAAACAACAGTAGCGCTGCTTTATTGAGCACGTAGCCCATAGCTGGGGGGGGTTATGGCGGCATCGTCTTTGTTTTATTTTGTAGTTCTTTCTTTATTTCTCTCCGGGTGGCACCTCCAGTGTGTCTCTGGCGTAATGAGCTGCTGCCTTACTGCCTGGCCCCGTGCCCTAGCACTTGGCCCTGCGACAGATCCGCACCGCCGCGCCCTGACAAGGACAGGCCCTGCACCCCCCCCACCCCCCCCCGTCCCCCGCCCCCCCCCCCGTGACAGGCCCTGGCAACCCCCCAAACCCACAGCCCCTCTCCGCTCTCCCCGCGCCCACCCCCCGCCCCGCCGGTTTCAATCTGAGAGAAAATGAATGATACAAGGTACATAGGACACTAATGCGTAGCCATAGAGAGAGGCTCCCCTTTAACCCCTGCGTTCTATGCCATCTAGCTCCTTCTCCCGCTCTTCCTCTCCTCCGTCTGTCTCTCCCTGGAGCTCTCTCTCTCCTCTTTCCTCTCTCCTCTCGTCTCTCCTCTCTCCTCTCGTCTCTCCTCCTCTCCTTTCTCCCTCTCTCCCCTCTCCCCTCCTCGCCTCTCCCCTCTCCTCTCCCTCTTTGCCCCTCTCCTCTCTCCTCTCCTCTCTCCTCTCTCCTCTCTCCTCTCCTCCTCTCCTCCTCTCTCCTCTCTCCTCTCCTCTCTCCTCTCTCCTCTCCTCCTCTCCTCCTCTCTTCTTTCTCCTCTCCTCCTCTCCTCCTCTCCTCCTCTCTCCTCTCTCCTCCCCTCTGCCATCGAGCACAGAGGGACGCCCGGCTATAAATCCATGTTGCAGGGTTGATAAGTTAATTGCCTGTACCGATATCTCGCCGCCAGTGTCTCATATAATAGATCTCGGGGCGAGTTATTTTACAACACATGGGTGTGTCTCCTCCCAAAGCTGGGCTGGCAGTGTGTGGGGACATGGTAAATGATGGTTTATATATATATATATATATGTGTATATATATATGTGTATATATGTGTGTGTCCCTGTGTTGGAACTTGAGTATGTTTGCATAGGCTTTCTTCGTGTGTGTGTGTGTGTGTGTGTGTGTGTGTGTGTGTGTGTGTGTGTGTGTGTGTGTGTGTGTGTGTGTGTGTGTGTGTGTGTGTGTGTGTGTGTGTGTGTGCCTGCATATATTTGCCTGTTTGTGGGAGCAAAGAGAGAGGGCACAATTTCATAATTTGCATTTTGAACTTGAGCATCCCCACAAGTGCAAGAAAGGCGGGGTTGTGTTTCTGAATGGAAAGTGGTGTGATTGGCTCCTGGCTCTGGCTGTACGTGGATCCAGATGTATCAGGGCCATGGGGCCGTGTCAGCCCTCTGCCGCACTAATGCTCTGACAGCACTGATGTGGTCCGAGGGGTATATTGCCTAAAGCTAACATTTTCATACCCGGCATTAATAGAAAAATATATATATTTCACAGATGTCCAGCGTCAACAAAAATTATATATACTGTGTGTGTGTGTGTGTGTGTGTGTGTGTGTGTGTGTGTGTGTGTGTGTGTGTGTGTGTGTGTGTGTGTGTGTGTGTGTGTGTGTGTGTGTGTGTGTGTTGAGATAGGTCTTTTCATCTATATTTATGCAGTCAGAGCCATGAATCCCAAACCTTTTTTGCGCATATTGAACACACACACACACACACACACACACACACACACACACACACACACACACACACACACACACACACACACACACACACACACACACACACACACACTAACAAACACACACACACACACACGTGTGGTCAGCCTCATGTGTACACCACCAGCCCTCCTCTTGGCCGACAGCAATCACAACATTTATCACCAGCCACACGTCGGTTCATCAAAATAAATAGGAGAGGACAGAGGAATGCATCCCCAGCCAAGATGCTCTTCTCCGGGTTTGGAGCGCGCCCAAGGCCCTGCTTTGGCTGCCACTCTGCATGGCTGCCACCGCGCTCTTTAAAAACCCCCGGCGCTCTGCCTCAGTGTTTGTGTATATCTCACCACAGCCACCGCATACACCAACCCAACCCACCTCACGCCCCAGTCAGACCCTCCCCCCCCCCGATGCGGACCAAACACGTCTATAAATGTGCTCCCTTTTGAAATCTGTCAAGTGCCCCTGTTTTTTTCTCCTCGATTTTATTTTTCCCTATCCTTACACGGACGCGACTCATGTCGGGCAAACATAGCGTTAATCCCCTGTGAAGCCGCCTCTGCGCTGCCTGGGCGAAGCGGCTATTTTTGTGGGGTTTTATGGCTTTTAGAGATTGATTAAATAGTAGCATGTAGCGCCGGCGGCAATTTCACGTCGGTGTCCTTCAGACTTAGCCAGGCATTGTGGGGGGAAGGTGTCGGCTGAGTTATCAGCGAGTCGGAGCCCTGATTGTGGAGGGGAAGTCAGTCATGTCGGACAGGGGGTTATGCTAGGCTAAATCAGGAGTTTGGGGATTATTTCCAACCGCTGGTCTTCAAGTTTGTTAAGTTTCCCTGCACTCATTGTTTGTCTTCACTTGAACAATTATGGTTTTGGAGAGATTAATTCATGTGAATGAGCCGCTGGTATGGTGATTGTCTGGTTTGAGGTTTGTAGATTGGAATAGCTTCACCTGTCTCTCAGTATGGGTTTCCTTGGTCGTGATGAAGGGCTTTCTGTGAGCACGTCTTCTGTATTTCTCATAAATGTCCTCTGTTTGTTTTTCTTCCATTAGGAGATTCCTGAGCAAATTTAGACATATGCAAAACGTGAATGGCTGTCCAAACAGCCTAACATGATTGATTATAGGGATTTCATATTGAATGGTATTCAGCCAGGCAGTAATCCTATCAATCTTTTTCATTTTTCTTCAGCTGAATAAGAACTAGAAACAGATTTATGATTCATAAAAGGCTACGTCCACTTGAAACTTATCTTATCTCGATCACGATTGCCACAAAGAAAGTTTTTAATTTCCAAAAAACGACCAAAACTCTGGCATTAGAAGTTGCCCAAATTGTAAACCCCCACTAACCAGCTTTTTCATGGTTGTAATCAATTTTGTTAAGAATGATCCCAAGTTTTGTATTTAGTAATAATAAAATAAAAACCCTTCCCACAGAACCCCTTGGTTACTTAAAAGATAGGTGTGCCTCACGTCATTTCCTCCCTCACCCAACCCCGTCTCACACAGCAATGCCTCTGCCTTACAGAGATTCCTTCTGCCCGAACCCCAATTGATTTAGCGAGAGAAAACCCCTGAGTTGGCTGGCTGCGGTCCTGGACCACTCAAACTTAAGTGATGGCTTCGGGGGGGGGGGGGGGGGTAAGAAGTTCCACATAATTTTGCACAAAAGTGATGGCTGCGGCAGCACAAAAAAACAAGTATACTCGTAGGTAGCCGCAGAAGCAGCAGGGGTTGATGTATAGACGGGGAGCACAGTTACAATGAGAGGGCTGGCACCACGCACTGCATCACAAGAGTTATATTAGAGGTGCTGTTCTGCATACTTGTCCATGGAGTGCTCCATCTATCTCCTCCATTAAGCGTAATTACTTTCTATACTTGCAAATACGCCAATCATTAACATAACGCGTAACCATGGCGATTAATCACAGACTAGCATTCAGAACTCTCCTCGATTACTGGCACGGATGTAAACAACTGCACAGCTTTCTGGGTATTTTCTTTCTCCCTCCCACCCCCGTGTACTATTGTAGCATCGCATGACTTGTCGCCGATTCATTATTCATACTTAAGGCATTATGAGCCTATTGTATGCAGCACAAAATGGGATCATTAGGTCTGAATATGAGAAATGTGAAAAATGGAAATTTCTTGTAAAAAAAATTGTGGGGAAGGAAACCCCCAAAACCTGCCAGACTATTAGCAGATAAAGAATGATAATTTCCCCCCCGGCGCAATTAGGATTAGCATAATTTGACAGTGAATGCATGAATGATGCATGAGTGATTGATATGTTGATACATGAGCTGTAATGAGTCTCTTATCTGCACTTCTACGCATAAGACGTTTTTTAATTCATTTTTTTTTGTCATAGCTGGGAGGTGGGCTCGATAGGGCCTCCGCCGGGGGCTTGTGTGTGCTCCCACAGGAATATCTAAATAAACAGATACGCACTGTCACTGTTCACATTGTCATGTAGAGTGAGTAGTGAATGGATGGATCACACACAAACACACACAAACTCACAAACATCCCGCCCGTGAAACTAAAGGTTGGATGTATGTGGGCAGGAATCTCAAAATACTATTAAATTATTATTTTTTTAAACACTTCATATGTTTCATGCACATAGACAGGAAACATACATGAGCAAACACACACACAGACATTGACACACACACACAGACACACACACACACACACACACACACACACACACACACACACACACACACACACACACACACACACACACACACACACACACACACATACACACACACACACACACACGGGAGGTACATGAGGCAGGCTCAGTGGCAGCGGCATCACACACCACCCAAACTGTGTGAAACTACAGCTTTCATCTTGACAGCCCCCCCGCAGCCCCCGCCTCCCCTCATCCCGTCACTCTAGTCATCTCTTGCCCAGATCCAGACCAGGAAATACAATACGGCAGTTCATGTTATCTTTGTTCCTGACGCTGCATGACTCTTTGTGTGTGTGTGTGTGTGTGTGTGTGTGTGTGTGTGTGTGTGTGTGTGTGTGTGTGTGTGTGTGTGTGTGTGTGTGTGTGTGTGTGTGTGTGTGTGTGTGTGTGTGTGTGTGTGTGTGTGTGTGTGTGTGTGTGTGTGTGTGTGTGTGTGTGTGTTTTCAGTGTTTTGAAACAAATGGTAGTTCACCATCACACCGAGCAATGGGCTAAATCTCATATTTAATTGGCTTTATAAATGTAATGTTAGTTTTTAATATGAAAAAAAAATTGGATGCCCATTTACTGTGTATACTGGATTTTTTTGTATGACCTGTAAGTAGGCAGGTAGGTGTAAAACATAAAATTAATATTGTTTTTTTAGGCTTCTCTTTTCCCGTCATATGGCTGTCAAAACCCCACACCTGAATCATTATTATTTAAAACAATTACAGTTTGTAAAATAATAAATAAGTCATGCATTAGTCATTTATACCAGTGACTATATGTAATTTGGAGTACGGTTAAAATACGATGCTGTGTGCCTGAAGTAAACCAGATTACAGCTGATGCACCGACAGGTATTAATGTATTACTGTTACAAACCAAAAGTACCAGGAGCTGTCAGCGTGGAAGGCTCAGGCCAAATAACAATGAATTCCACTGTGTAAAAGGTGACAGTTTATTTTGCCTCGGCAACAACGCAAGTATTTTATGTGTGTAAATAGGTCCAATTAATAAAGCAAACTGTCACTTTCGAACTGAAAACAAACATCAGAGGGGTCTGCGGTCGCCCTACATTGTTGTACAATGTGTCACAACAGGCAAGAAAAAGGCCATTACACTGTACAAAGTTCCAATTCCCACCGTCACAAGTAGTACCTTCTACCCACTGAAGTGTTGCTCACCTTTCTCACTAGCTGACCTGTAAATACCTGTGTTTCAATGGGTACTTTGCCAAATCTAATATGAAAAATAAATTGCGATCAGAGTACTGATGTGGAGAAGGACACATAATGGATGATTGCTTTAAAATAATGAACACCAATAATAGGGTTTGCTTTCTGTCAGGTATTTCACAAGCAAACTGTTGTATAATAGTTGGTCCTTTCATATATTAAATCATGGAGGGACAAAACCGCCTTTTTCCCAAAAATGATTGTTTCAATGTTGTAGAGTATTTTCATTAGTGGCTTCTATTGTTAGCTACATGCCTAATCCTGTTTCCCACATTTTTTACCACGTGTAAACTCAGACATGTTAGCATACAGCTGTCACTATATGCTTCTGTTAATCACACTGGAGGGCTTCTTTAAAAGTTCAAGCAGTTGGAATCGCGTTGCTTGCAGAAGAGTTTCTTTCCAGTGACCAACGCAGCCGTCCACCTCTCTTTTGCACTCCGGTCTGCAGCTGCCATTTGGAAGCTGGACAAGGGGTAAATAGCAGCTATAACAACAGACAATGCAAACACTATAAAAGCCACTGTGTCCCTTTTGAAATGGCAATGGCTTCACTGCTCCGGGCACAAACTGAACCCAGCGGTCACCGGGGACGAGACAAAGATGGAAGGCACGACTGGACCCTATCTTCTATCACAGGCGTATTCGCCCACAGCTGGAAGAGAAAGGCCCAAACATCTGCAAGCAGCAGGTGGACGTGAGCCAGGTCACCAGCTCATAACGCTAAACCAGCCCAGACATAATGTGGCATGTAGGAGGCAATGTACAGCGAGCCAACTTTGTTGTGAAACAAACCCAGACAGGGTGGTGCAGAAAAAATTGTCAGTTCCATTCTGCCGTTGGAACTGCTTCCATAGCAACGGGCACTCTGTAGCCTTTCTTAAGGTTAGCCTACTTAGCATTAAAATTCATGATATAGGAACTGAATCCATAGTAATGCTATCATAGCAGCAGTCTGATGTTCAGAAATAATAGTCTGTAGAATGCCTTGATTGAATAATCAGAATCGTGTATTCAACAAAGCTTTATAAAAAGCAATAATGTGTAATATCTATTTGGAGTATCTGAAAAGACCAAATCAAATCAATATAATCGTCAGCGCCTTTAATTAAAGCTATGAAACACCTTACTGAACTTAGGGATTTTGCTTTGTGTTGCTACTTTGCGCTGTTTCCAAGTGCTTAATGAAGCATATTCTTTTTATTTTAACTGATTTTGCTTTGAGTGTTGATTGGGGACCCCTTTACAGCCAAGGGCTCAAGCTAGCCCAAGTTAACCTCTGGTGAGGTGGAGATGTGGCGAGCGTTCAGCTCAACTATTGGCCAGCACAGAGAGGGAAGCCTGTGCAATCAAGGCTATGTTTATTGTGTTACAATAAAGTACATTTTTACTGGCACAAACGTAACTGTGAGATGGGGAAATTGACTTTATAAAAATTCTTGAGCAGGTAGTGGCAATTAAACAGTTGGTTGTTGATGGCCGGCAAAAGGATATGGAAAAGACAGATGCACGATGAGAGAATAATGCTCAAGCACATGAGCGAGTTAACAGACATTTTATCCGCCATGAAACACATCACGAGCTCCCGTGGTACCGGAACGATGTGCTGCTTGATCAGGATAACACCAGCTGACGAAAGACATAATGTCTGCAATCCTGGGCAAGCTGGATGACCAGTAAGACCTTCCAGCCACTGAAACACTTCTATGGAAGTGTGCCCTTCTGGCCCTGAGACACAAGGGATACTACCAGGAAAAAGGATTTGGAGCAGACAAAGGTGGACCTGCTCGCAGAGATGGTGGCACCAGCAGAGCGTTAAGCAGTGGTGGTAAGGGTGGAGGAGAGATAGGAGGGGGAGGGTGCAGAATCAAGGCCCCTGAAAAGAAACATGACCCTGGGCCAACTCCTCCAAGGGAGCAAGGAAGCAACAGGGCCTGTCGCCACTTGAGAGGAAACTTTTTAAGTGGAAATCCAACACAGACAGATTCCAGCTCATGTCGAGGGACACAAGTTAATACCTTTGTATGAGCGCCATGGTCCCTTTAAAAGGCAGGGAAAACGAAAATGCTAGTGTTCTTAGCGAAGAACCTGGATCATGCTAATATAGCGGCCTACCAAGGTAAATGGATACTTTAGCTAACTTTATTTAAAAGATTACATAGTCCTGTCATATGCCTTTCATTCTGTTGTTCTCTTAATTATTGTGTTTTATTTTATTTTAATTTAATTTTAATTTTTAATTTAACTTGTATTATACAGTTTTCTTTTGGCGATTCCTGTTGAATAAAGTTTGTTCCATTGACGCAAACCAAATGTTTTATTGTGATTACTTTGGTTATATTCAAGGTTGTTTGGAAGCTATTATTATTCAAAGGATAACTAATTGGTATAGATCTTTAAACTCTATGATTCATTTCCCTGCATGACTTCATCAATTTAAATTTTTGCAGCTTTTTTTATATTACGACTATGAATGATTAAAATGTGATGCAGACATTCTGAGTTAACTAAGATTCAGTTTGGAAAACTTTCTTTAATCTCAGCAAATTCATCATTCGCTTGAGTTGAACATTCTCTTGAACATCCCTTTGCAGTGAAAAAAAGGTTTGCAGTTCACGCCAGCAACATCTCCCAAGTAACGCTAGCAGAATATTCTCTTCGCTTTAGGGTGCTTATTCCGGATGTCCAGTGTATTCATCATGTCACAAAAAGATATTTTTTCCCCCAGTGGGAAAACAAACAATCTCCCTACCAAGAAGATGTGTGACTGCAACCGTGCATGCGGTCTACCTCAAGCTGCCTGTTTTATATTTTGTCGATTTTAAATGCCGCTCTTGATTCCCAGCTGACTGCCAAGCCCGGCCCCAATGGCCCTATTTTCACGCAGTTATGAGCGCCTTCCATTCGCTTTTTATTTGAGATATTACGTGATGTCTTACGTGATGTCCATGTTGTTTTGAAAGCATAATGCTACCAGAATGGGGTTGTCATAGCTCTCTCTAGCTGGCTCTCTCGTGGTGATAGTGCTAGCTGCCGTTTTAGCACCTTTGCTATCATAGGCTCTTGCCTCGTGCTGAGGCACATGCCACTGATTGGCAGACTGAAGAGCAAACGCTCTCTAGTCATAAATGACAGCAGCTGACTGCAACCAAGAACCGCGGGCATTGCCCCAGATTAGATTTTTTTTTTTTTAAAAAGACTTATTTTGAGAAAGTATTAATATGGAAAACGTTTAATATAGTACCATAATAACCAGTTCTATTAGAAAACTGCCCAATCCTACACACCTCTCGCGGAAATGCACACAAACATGCGCACACACATGTAAGCACACACACACACACACACACACACACACACACACACACACACACACACACACACACACACACACACACACACACACACACACACACACACACACACACTCACTCTCTATTTCTCTCTCACTCCCACTGAAACGCACAGACTTCGACAACCTGCAAATGACTTAAATGAAGGCAGAATTACTGAATACTTCAGAAACATTAAAGACTTGCCCTTGCGTGGCTCCTTTTTAAGCGAAAACAACCATTTCACCCTATTATCAGGGGACTTGAATGAAGCTCACTACGCTACATCACTTAGCTTTAATGTTTCCCAGCTACAACCACGCTGGCCAGGGGAGTTCAAGCAGTTTAAACTGAAGCAGAATGCTCACTGGCACCCTGGACCCTCCTCTTAACAGGGTGTTGACCCAGTGTAGACACACAAACACACACACACACACACACACACTGATCTCTCTGTGTCTCCCTCAAATCTCTCTTTCTCCATCTCTACCTTGATCTCCCTCCTCTTTCTCTGTTTCCATCCCCTGCTCTTTCTCTATCCCCCTCTCTCTCTCTCTCTCTCTCGCTCTCGCTCTCGCTCTCGCTCTCTCTCTCTCTCTCTCTCTCTCTCTCTCTCTCTCTCTCTCTCTCTCTCTCTCTCTCTCTCTCTCTCTCTCTCTCTCTCTCTCTCTCTCTCTCTCTCTCTCTCTCTCTCTCTCCCCCTGCCCTCCCTCTCCCTGTCTTTATTCTTCCATTCAACCCTCGTCTGAATATAGGTCAGGGTTCTCTTGAAATCACCATCCTGCTGAAAGTTTGATAAGTGCACTCCAGGTGGCGGTGCAGTGATTATTAAAAATGCAATTTGGGCTGCTTAACACCCCACCTTTAGAAAATACCAAACATAACCACCCCGAAAGGTGACCGAGCAGCTGCTGGATCTATTCCTGGGCCTTTCTTGTTCCTTGAAATGTAAAGTGCCAAAGTCATTTAGGAGGATAAAGCTTGTAGAAACAAGACACTTTTTCCCATTTAGACTCTAAAGAACCCCAAGTTGAAACCCTCTGGTAATCTGCTATCGACCGTTTGATTTGAAACACCCTGCTTGTATATGTGCCTTTGCGTAAACCAAGTTTTGTCCTTTTTAAACGGGCTATAAGGTTCTGTGGTGAAATTTAATGTTGAAAATCAGCCCTGACTACTTCAAACAACCTACAAAGGGAGAATAAAGGTGGCCTTTTTCTTTGTTCGCCGTGGAAAAGGAGAGAAATGCGCCTCATTCTGTTGGCTAAATGACACGATCCATTTCACCACGGCTCTTCATATTCCTGCAATTAAACCCGCCCGCCCCACCCCTAACAGCTGGCCATTAATCAGGGCTGCCGCTCTATTTCTGCCTCGCCACAGGTTATGATTTTCATATTACTACACAAACACACACACACACACACACACACACACACACACACACACACACACACACACACACACACACACACACACACACACACACACACACACATTCGTGCTTCAACTCAAAGACACGTCATTTTTATTTTTTTTCAACTACACACGCCATAGGTGTGAAAGAATCTCGCGTGTGCATGTGTCCGTGCGTGCCTGTGTGTCGTCGGTGTGTCAATCACGCGCCGGGCTATCCAAAGAGGTGTACCCCACCCTCCCTGGTGCGATCCCTTTGTAATTACACCTTTCCCCGCCAAAACGCTGGATCAGAGGCCACCATTCACTGCTCTTAATCCGCGGCGAGGATTTTTAATTAACACCAACGCGACCCCCGCCTCCCATACATTCTGTCATAGGGATCACAATAACTCATAAATCACAGTCGACGATTACGCTCCCTCGCCGCCAACGCCGCCTCTCTGATGAATTTCTCACAGGGGGGCGGGGGGGGGTGCTCACAGGCTGCTAGTGTCAGGGCAAATATGAGAGCGAGGGAGAAAAGAGAGAGAAAGTAATATAAAGTAGTGGGAGAGGACTGTGTGTGTGCGAGAGAGTTAGCCAAGATATGAAGGTGCAATAGCTACAGCCCTGGTATGCTGTCAATCTTCAGGAGGTGCGGGGGAGAGGGGGAATGTTAGGGGGGATGAAAATAATAAGGTGGAGGTTCGCTTGCAAAAGGATCAACTAAACCTGAAAAGCTTTCATGTTCGGATGTGGAATGCATATTAACTTTTCTTTCTTTCCTAGGGTTTTTTTTATTTTAAATATACATGATTACAATGTAGTTCACTCAAATTATGCTTCAATGTGTCAATGTGTTACGAATAACATTTACCAGGCTACCTTTCAGGAATAATTACTATGGGGAATACTTACAGCCATAGCTGCTCTGTGTGTGCATGCGTTGGTTGCTATGCGTGTGTATATGCGTGCGCTTGTGTGCGTGTGTCCTGCGGTGTATATGCGTGCGCTTGTGTGCGTGTGTCCGCTCGTGTGCGTCTGCACGTGTGTGTGTCCGCGCGCCTGCCTGCCTGTGTGTGTGTGTGTGTGTGTGCGTCTGTGTGCCTGCGTCCACTCGTACCTGTTTTCTATGTGTGTTCTATTATACATCCATTGTACGTGGGTGGCGGCCCTGTCTGTCCGTTGGCATGTGTTTGCAAAATGCAAATGAGCATCAGCGTATCTGCGTGTGTGTGTGCGGAGGTGAAGGTGTGCGCCGCGTGCCTCGGATTGTTATTGCGAGATCACTCATGCGCGCCACTAATTAAGATGCATAGCATCCCCCTATGAGCGTCAGCGTCGCTAATTATCAAACAATGTAGTGCTCACTAGATATGAGAACTGGCAAGCTCTGTAGTTGTGTTACCAACCTATTACGTTGACAATTACCACGCGCCTGTCATTCCCCTTGTTAGTCATCTGCATATTTTATTTTTGTTGTACTTATACCTGATTGTCCCTCTCTCCCTCTCCCTATGTCTCTCGCCCTCTCTCCTGCTTCCCGCCTCCAGGATATGGCTTTGTGGATTTTGACAGCCCAGCGGCAGCACAGAAGGCGGTGTCGTCTCTGAAAGCCACCGGGGTGCAGGCCCAAATGGCCAAGGTAAGCAGAAAACATAATAATGAACCAATTAAGCTGCCCGCCGCCAACATGGTGTGCGCACCGCATGAGGAAGGACGTATACCTGGCTTGGTCACGTGACGTCGACCAGATAGTCAAACGCATGACTGCAATGCCGATGAAGACCAATACGAACGGGTAAATGGCTGTGGTCCAATGAGCACACATCGTACCTTTATATCAAACTGTTTAACGTTCAACGTTCTACATTCACTCAATGCGCCATTTGGTCGCCGTGGGAACAGCTGTTCGTTGATTCCTTCAGTGAATGCAGGATGGAGGAGCACACTTTTGCTTGTGGGTTTATTTAATTATTTTTTATCCCTGACATGGTGCCGGGTCACTGTTTGACCACGGCTTCCTCTGTACTTGGTCATGCTCTGTTACCTCCAAGCCTCCCCCCAACACACACACACACATACACACACACGCAGATACACACGTACACACATACACACATACACTCACACGTACACACGGCCTTCGCCTTGCCGCTCCAGCGAGCCCGACAGCTCACGGGCCGCGTGTAACACAAGATGCCCTGCATGCAGTTAGTCTCCCAGTCAATGTTTGTGTGTGTGTGTGAACCTGCCTCATGTGCCTCCTTTTTGTGTGTATGTTTGCGTGTGTGTGCGTGTGTGTGTGTGTGTGTGTGTGTGTGTGTGTGTGTGTGTGTGTGTGTGTGTGTGTGTGTGTGTGTGTGTGTGTGTGTGTGTGTGTGTGTGTGTGTGTGTGTGTGTGTGTGTGTGTGTGTGTGTGTTGTGTGGGCGAAGCGTGTATGGGTGCCCTTTGAGTCATGGCTAACGTGGAAGCAGATGAGAGGAGGCCTGTTCCAGTACATCTTGTGAGAGGCTCTATCTAAAACACAGTGAGACGGAAAGCCCTGGCTTTGATGTCGGTATCAGGGCTAGCCATCTGTGTGCTAGGAGAATGTACTCTTTTAAGTTGACTTAGCTTAAGTTACGCACAGCCCCTACACCACTGCTGAAGTGAGGGAGGGGGGAGAATTCCTCTCTCATCTATTGGCAGGACATCGCTGCAGCGTCAAAGGGATATTATATATTCTCAATGCTGGGTCACTCAGATTGGTTGAATACAGATAAGGGAGCGCAGCTCTGCAACCGTTGATATTGAAATCACACACCGCAATGCTCTGCTTCTCTCGGTCAATATTTTCACGAGAGAGACATTTGTCCCAATATGAAAGAGCTGACCTTTTTACCAATGTTTTGCCAGTCGTGTGTGTGTGTGTGTGTGTGTGTGTGTGTGTGTGTGTGTGTGTGTGTGTGTGTGTGTGTGTGTGTGTGTGTGTGTGTGTGTGTGTGTGTGTGTGTGTGTGTGTGTGTGTGTGTGTGTGTGTGTGTGTGTGTGTGTGTCACAGTTTGAGCACACGTGTGCCAGTGCTTACCAAAATCGTTTTATATTAGCATATGTGCATCAGAGGTTATTTTCAGACGCTCGCTATTCAGCACGCATAAACGTAAATGCGGGCATTCTCTGCCGCAGCTCTCTTCCTTTATCACACAACTGAGAGGCATTTAGCAGTAATTTGGTTTTATGGACTCTCCTCCCTGCATCTCTAGCTGCTTCTTACTCTCTTCCTCTCTGTCTTTGTCTCTCTCTCTTTCACTTTTTCTTTCTCTTTCTCTCTCTCTTGTCTCTACCTCTCTCTCTCTGGTTTCTTAACCTTCTATTAACATCCTCCCTCCCCTCTTTCATGCTTTCTTTGATTCCTTCATCCTCTCTCCATCCATCTTTTACTATTTATCATGGCACACACAAATACATCACACACACATACATACACACACACACACACACACACACCACACACCACACACGTTCACACACACACACGTTCACAAAACACATTTGTATTCACATCCGCCATGTGTTCACCTGCCAAACATCCAAAGGGTGCAATTTATTCCCATCAATAATTAACTGTTGTCTGTGGGACGTCTGTTTGCCAAGGTGTCTGCACACATGCCTTAAACAGAGGCCGACTCCCCCAATGAGAGCAGGGTGAATTAAACGGTGAGGGATAAAGATCAGATTGTCTATAAAACAGGTGAGCAATCCTGGAAGGTATCATTGTTGTTCTAAGTATTATTACACTCCCTCTCTAACACACGCCCCAACACACCCGGCTCCACTTTGTCACAAACATCTCCACCTCCACAAAACAACGTAATAAAGTCGTTCAGCGGGCCCCATCCGGGGGACGTTGAGTCCATTAAGCACCGCCCGGTAATCAAGTTCGGCCCTTTGAGGTGAACAACCGTCAGCCCCCGCAGGCAGTGGTAAAAGATCCATCTGAACCACCGACGCGCCAGAGAGAGAGAGAGAGAGAGAGAGAGAGAGAGAGAGGAGAGAGAGAGAGAGAGAGAGAGAGAGAGAGAGAGAGAGAGAGAGAGAGAGAGAGAGAGAGAGAGAGAGAGAGAGAGAGAGAGAGAGAGAGAGAGAGAGAGAGAGAGAGAGAGAGAGAGAGAGAGAGCGGGACATGGGAGAGGGAGCCTGACGAGGAGGCTGAGGAGGATGAAACGTTGCCTCTTCCTTTTGTCTCCCTCTGCCCCCTGGGGGAGCAGTGACAGCGAGGGAGGAAGGAGAGGAGCCATAATTAAGACACCTAAAGGACACTCCCCCCCCCACTCCCTGTTACTCCCTGTCACTCACCTCCAGGCAGGGCTACAGTTCAGAGCGTTGAGCTCAGGAATCTCAGACTGGGTGTGTATGTATGGTTGTGTGTGTGCATGTTGTCTATGTATGTCTGTGTGTCTGTGTGTGTGTGTGTGTGTGTGTGTGTGTGTGTGTGTGTGTGTGTGTGTGTGTGTGTGTGTGTGTGTGTGTGTGTGTGTGTGTGTGTGTGTGTGTGTGTGTGTGTGTCTATGTCTTCAATTATGTTTCTGTGTGTTTTTATATCTGCGTGTGTGTGTATTTGTGGGTGTGGGAGAGTGTTCTGTTTGTGTGTGTGTCTATGTCTTCATGTGTTTATCTGTGTGTTATAATTTGCGTGTGTGTGCGTATGTGTGTGTGTGTGTATCTGTATGTCTTCATGCGTGTGCCAGTGTGTGTCTTTTAATGTGCACACACTCCGAGTCCATGCCTACACTCTTCCACCTTACCCCTCCCTCCCCCTGCCTCCTCCTCCTCCTCCTCCCCCTCCTCTTCCCCCTCCTCCTCCTCCTCCTCCTCCTCCTCCTCCTCCTCCTCTCCTCCTCCCTCCTCCTCCGCTCCTCCCTCCTCCTCCTCCTCCGTCCTCTTCCTCCTCCTCCTCGCTCTCTCCCCTCCCTCCTCCTTCCTCTTCCTCCTCCTCTTCCCCGCTCCTCCCTCCTCCCCCTCCTCCCCTCCTCCTCGCTCCTCC
>OLKM01005657.1:0-16407 GCA_900291075.1 Melanogrammus aeglefinus | reverse complement strand
TTTTAATATTAAATGTTGAAAACTGTAACTTAAAAATAAAAAATAAATAACAGGGAAATCGCCATCACTTTGGTTGTGATTGCATAGCAGGTTAGGCTTGCGTCAATGCTCATTTGCGTTGCTTAAGTAAAACCTGTTACATTTGATTCAACATAACGCTGAGCTACATCGCGCAGAATCCTGCGTATGAATCGAAATAATATGTAGACAATTTGTCCGCCTATATGAAGACAATTAGCCCAATATCAACCCAAAAATTGTTTTACGATATTTGCTTAGCCTTTACACTCAAATGCACAAACAAACCAGAAGGACCTTAAACGTTTTCAGCAGCAGTAGGCTTACTCGTTGCCTGCCACTCATCTGATGCGTAAGCGGTGATTTCCAACTCAGTCTCACGAAATCGTGACACTGTCAGTCACGTCATTTAATCTATTCATTCGTGATTCTGGACAGATTTTCCTCCCAAGACCACAATTTCCAAACTTCATTCTAAAAGAAGAGATGAGCAGCTACCTTTTTTCTGTCGTGGTTTGCCTACAGAGCAGCGCACCTGCATTAAATATATCTGTGAATTTGTCACAATTCTTGGAATCCAAAGGTGAAAGTAGAAACGGGTGCCATATGTTAGAAAAATTTGTGCTTTATGGCACGAAAAAATTGAAAATTACGTGTCCCAGATCACGAAAAAATAGATTAAAATGCGTGACAGTGTCGCGTAATTTCCATGAGTCTGGGTTTGTCATTTCACTTCTTAAAGCCAGCCCTGGCTTTCTGTGTTGGCCTGTGTCATTTCTGCCTGGTGTGTGCTTTTCCAATAGGCTACTTGTGCCCCAAAGCGTGCCGATGTGTCGGGAGGACCTGTTCTGTTACTTACATACATGCATACACAAGAAACCAACTCATTTCACAAACAACTGAAAAATGATACGCTCTTGTTACACCACTGAAAAGCTTTCATAAAAGCTGAGAACAGCTGAAAAAATGTCCTCTCACAACACACATATGAAACCATTCACGTACTGTACTGAAAACCTCACACATACACAAGTTGAAAGCTTTACATACAACAACTGAAAACACATTCACTCAAACAACTGAAAAGCTCTCGGAACAATACAGGGCCCCTCATACTCATTTCCACAATGCCTGCTTGTAGGGTGGTAAATCTCTGGTTTCATCACGGGATACAATATTATATCGATTCAATGGGACAACGATAATGATATTTGCCGATATCAAAAGTCTGCTTTGATACGATTTAGATTTTGATTCCATTTCAGGGGTCGCGGTCGACATGGAGGAGATATCATATGCCCATTTAACACAACTCTTACATTCCACATTCAACTCACAAAAAACATCTTTACTTAATTTCATAATTTTTTTCTTTGCTCTTCCGGGTATTAGTGTGTGTTAAAGGGTTTTTATGGGCTTAACTGAAGAGCCTGGAATGATCTTTCATTTTTGAACATAGGACCATTCCAACTATATGTGTGGATAGATTAGATTTTCTTCTAAAAACAAAAACATTCCCTTCCGAATATCTTGGATGTTAAGATATCGCTGTTCAGTGTTCCAGATTGGGCAAATTTCCTGCCAATTGAGCTGCTTTTAATTTCACGTTTAGGAGGAAAAAAACTAACAAAAACTAGGACCATCCTCGTGCTCACACATTGCTCGCTGTAGCCTTGCTTGTTCATTTAACTGCCCAGCACGGTGGAATGGATACGTGAGCAGCTTGCACACTTGGGCCCAATCCCATTTCTTTGCTCACTGTCTCAACCCTACATCTCAACCCTAACCCTACTTACCCTCATTGCTCCATGCTCATGCTACCCCTACCGATCCCCTACCAAAATGGGACAACCTACCTGTTTGACTCACCAAACCTGGAAGATCTGGATATCATACGACATGAGCCCGCAGCTCCCACCGACGCGGGCTCTATTACGGGCTCCCCGACCTGCAGAGCCCTATTACGGGCTCTGCAGCCCGGCCGTGGACCGGGGTCGGGCGGCCCAGGGTTGGGGAGCTGCCGGGCTCATGTCGTATGATATCCAGATCTTCCGAGAGTCCGTTCTACAGCCCTAACACATTACCCCATAAACATGCAAATGAAATGGGCGAATGGACATGAAAATAGGGCAAGTGTTGACATGAACTATCCTCATGTTGCGGAGATCGCGACTACTAATTCCGCTAACTACGATTAGTGCATGACAATCAACCCCGCCCCGGTGGTGGTTATGATCTGGTTATAACGAATTGTCTATCATGCATTGAACTACATTTCAATAAATTATAACATTACTTATATAATATATAAATATAATATCTTCCGAGATGTCCGCGGCCGGGCTGCCCAGAGTATATTAATAAAAATAATAATAGTTTATAAATTTGTGTTTTTCAATTCCTGTCGCATCTTTTCGTCCTCATCTTGTCTAGGATATTTCTTGATTTTCAGTTTTCTCGCAAGGTATTGTGGAGCAAAGTCACCAACGAAGCGCTTTGAGTGTGTCCCATCGAAAAATCTCAATTTTGAGGGATGTTAGGCCCTCCCTTACCCTTAAGCTACCCTTAAACTGTATTGGACATGGCTCCACGGCGCGTGAACGCGCAACAGCGAGCTTAGGCTGAGATTTTCCTTTGAGAAAGAAATGATTGGACCTTGCTTAGTAATAGTTTCACAAACACCCACGCAAAGGAGATTGTCAAAAAAATAAAAGCGTATGATACAGCGATATACATCGATATTTTGATCGTTCGCCAATCAATCAATGTATCGATCTACATCGATGGATTCTTACACCCCTACTGCTAACAAAAACAATTTGAGTGAGGGAAGGATTTAAAGACTGAAAAACCTTGCAATGCATTTTAATTTAAACCATGAATGGTCGTGAAGAGCACAGGAAAAAGGCTGATAGCTGGAAGCAGCACTCACATTGGCTTGAAGAAAAACAACAATAGTTTAACATAATCAGCACATAATTGAGTAGAAGCAAAAAGTGGAATGAGATTTTAGCCAGGTTACTGGCAATTATCAACTTCCTGTAGAGAGAAACCTCCCTCTCTGTGGCCACTCTGACAAACCTTATCAACCAGGCAACTGTCATTTCTTGGGTCAGATTCAGTAATTGGCTCAGTTTGACCCTGTGTATGATGCGTGGCATCTCAGGCCAAATCCAAGACTAAGGAATCTCGACACATACCTGAGTAGCGGGATCCAAAATAAATCATCTCCACTGTGGCAAGTGCCAACAGATGCCATTGTTGACCGAATAAAAAAAGCCAACCATTATTCAGTAATAATGGACTGCACACTTGATTTGAGTCCACAATGAGCAGCTCTGGTCAGTTTGCAGCGTTCTATACACTCTCTTCAAGCTCCTCAGTACACCGCGGACAATCCGTTAAGGTGAAGTCCATATTGTAGACCTTCACCGTAAAGGGCAACTGTCTACAATGAGATGGAAATGTTGAATCGAAGCTGTAAAGCTGTTCAGTATCAGTTGCCGACAATCCTAAAGGCGCGTGACTGTGCAGGAGGACCATGCCAAGGAAAAGAGGGGATGCAGAGTTGCCTTGTCAGCTAGAGGGATTCTTCAAGAGATGCAGACATGGCCTTTTCTCGTAAACATCATTGTACAGATCAACAAAGTGAAGCAGCTTCTTACAGAGCCCCACAGTGTCAGTTGCTACACTCAGGCAGCCTGTAACTGCCGTTAAAGGCTTCTTACAGGAATTCAGAGAAACAGGATTTAACTCGCTAAAAGTGATGCAGGGAAAATTGCAGAGGAAATTAAGGTTAAAAATTGGGCTGGCCAGAGGTCCGAAAGAGAAGAGCAAAAACACAGTTGAATACAAAGGAGGAGTGGAAAACACTGGTGCACAGCAGAAGATGATCTTCAAAAGAGAATTTTTTTCTCCTATTGTTGATTCAGGCCGCTGTTTCCATATTGGTTTTCCCATGTGGAACCTTTTTCCAGCTTTATGGATTGCTGTTCTCAAAGGACCTGAGGAAGAAGACCACAGAAGATGTTGAAGCTCAGGACCTGAGGCTGGAGTTAGAGGGGGCAGTTCAGTCCATCCCCACAGACATCTCAACACCATCAGAGATGCTAATTCACATCTATAAGGAGGACATAGTAGGCCTGTATCCAAACTTCTTACTCTCCCAGTCACTGTAGTTTCAGTTGAGAGAAGCTTTTCTAAACTACAACTCATAAAAACATACATTCTCACCATGACACAGGAAGGCTGTCTTCCCTTGCTGTTCTTTCGATTGAGCAGGAAATTAGAAAATCCAATTGGACATAAAAGATTTCATAGCAAGATTTGCTGATACCAAGGCTCGCAAAGTCAAGCTTTGAGGAGAGGGAGAGAGAGAGAGAAAGACAGCGAGAGAGAGAAAGCTCGCAATGAGGATAAACTGAGCGCAGAGAGAGCGAAAAGCTTCAAAGATAGAGACAAACTGAGAGAGAAAGGCTCACAGATGAGGATAAACAGAGAGAGAGGGAGGAAAAACAAGCTCAGAGACAGGAAAGGAAAAGAAACAGTGAGACTGAAGAGGGTAAAATTATGACATCTTAAGTGTACAGTCTGTGTAATATGTGTCCCCATAATTGATCTTATTGTTTTGTATGCTATTTTATTTTTGCACATGACACAAAATAGGACCACAATGCCCCTGTCCAAACCCTACTAAACTAAGACTCATTAAAACATACCTGCCAACCACCATGACACAGGAAAGGTTGTCTTCCCTTGCTGTTTCTTTCGATTGAGGCAGGGAAATGAGAAAAATCATGGACATGAAAGATTTCATAGCAAGATTTGCTTGATGCCAAGGTTCGCAAAGAGAGAGATGACAAATTAGGTTATTACTCCACACACCATAACTAATGTTATTGTTTTGTATGTTATTTTCAATTTGTAAATAAATAATTAATAGTTGCATGAAAGAAGAAAAGTGACTTTTGTTCATCCCCTTGTATGGAGAAGACATTATGCGATTATAAAGGTACATAAGAGCGGTAGAATACAGGACCCCAAATTACTGTTTCCTTGGAGCCCCTAAAGGGCCAAGTCCAGACACTGGAGACAGCCCTGCCCTAGCCCTACATCTGTGGTGCTCTGGATTTCTCCAAACTCGGTTGGGCGAAGAAGGTCTGGTAGCCATAACTCTCACGCTCTGTATGCTCCCAAGATAGTTTGGCTGTCGACTAGATGGTACCCACCTCTCCAACATCGATTCGGCAGTTTTTCTGGAAGTAGTTCTTCAGCCGACGTGCTGCAAAGACGCTCCGACATCTCCGCCTTCACAGGGTCACCCTTCTGGTCTCTAGAGGTTCAGCTTGGCCTTAGACTTCAACTAGGCCTCATAATGACACCATGGGCTGCTGCAGCTCCAACGTAGGTGTACAGCACGGCGCCATTACGCGTGCTCACTGCCGTCAGAAGAATGGTGATGGCACATGGTCTTCCAGCTGACTCTGGCGGAGCCTGTGATGGCAACTGGTAGGTAGCGAGGGAGGCCCTGGTGAATCTGAGTAGGCTCAGATCAGCATACTCTTTCCAGGAGCTTTATGTGGAGTTCTTTGGACAAGGCGCATCCCAGGTGTCTTCTACGCAATTACATTACTTTTGCGCTTCTTGAAAAGCTCTTCGGGATCAGGATGGCCTCCCTTCTGTTTTGCTGGAGGCCACAAGGCCTAGTGGACAATAGAGACTCTCCGTGGTGTGAGTGGATCTGGGGTTTGTTCTCTTTTACTTTCTTCTCTCAGTAAGGTCCTGGCCGAGGCGCATTTTTTCTCCTTTTCTTAGAGAAGTTCACTGCAACCATGACATGTAGCTTGTCATCTTCAACGGTATAACGACCTAGGGCTTAGTTATGTTCTTTGGTACTGTTCGCATCATGGTCTTCGACTCGATCTTCTCACCTCTCTGCCCTTTCCTCCCACTTTGATCCGAGTAGACCCAGGGCTTCATGAGGAACCCTCCTGCTTTGAGGATCTGCTCTCGATGTGTTGGACGTGAGACATTTCAGCGTGTCGAGGTCGTTGTGAGAGATCAGGAGGTCATTGACATATATGCGTCTTCCTCCAGCACATGTTTTCTCTTCTTTTGAAATCGCTGAAATGAAGGCAAGTTGGCGGTCTCTCTCGCATGGGCGGACTTGGGCTATGCAACCAGCAGGTTTGTCTCCAATGTTGACTTCTTGTTATGGCGAATTTTCTATCTCAGCATCTTCAGTGTCACGCCACAGAAACCGTGTGCAGGTGGACCTCTCTTCTCTTCCAGCCAGACAGAGTTGTACATCTTGCGGATGTCACCAAGGGCAGCAAAGACGCCAGCTCGGAACCTCAGCAGGACCGCTCTGATTGGATTCAGGACGTCAGGACCTTTGATCAGTATGTCGTTCAAGCTCAGGCCTCTTGTACTTTCTGGCTTGCTGTTCCATACTAGCCTCACTGGAGTGGAGACTGGATGTTGTGGATTCAGTGCGATCAAATTGACTTATGTACACCACACCTGGGCCCGCGTCCAGCTCTGCAGAACTTCTTTTGGACAACTTCACTGCAGCTTTTGGATGCTCATCAACCATTTCATGGACTTGTGAAGCATAGGCCATCTTCCACTCTGGTTCCTTTGCCAGCTGCTTCTCCGTTCTGTAAAATGTGGCTTCAACCGCTCTCTTGTTGTTGGGGAGAGATGCTGGATCTTCTGTCCACGGATACTTGGGCCATGCCAGTGGTGGTCCAGGCTGTGTGGTGGTCCCTTTCACGTACCTCAAGCCATCCTCTCACCATCTCCATCTCTCTTTCTTCAGCCAGCGTCATCTCTTTCCCTCCAGGTTGGCAATTCCCGCAACGACATCCTCCACATCTCGGCTCACAAGCGGCTCCAATGCGTTCCCATTTCCACCACTTCAGAAAGCCTCTGCTGCTAGTGGCTGTATTGGACTGGGCTGGATGGTCGGGAGACTGGCAGGAGACTGGATCCTTACAGGTGAGTTCAGTGTATTTGACTGCTGCTGTTTTCATGGATCTTGCGAAGTGTGTCTCTGATGTATGGGCCGTTAAGGTGACTTCTTCGAAGAGGTCTGGGTGCGTGCCTCCGACTGTTTTGCCGAGCGGGCCGTCCCAGAGCACCAGGTCACCGACGGAACAAACTTTCTGAGGTACCAGCAGCCCTTCTTTGTGGCTGATCAGAAGTTGTATTTCTCTTGGTCTTGCAAGGTCTTGGAGTGAAACATCTGGGAAGATCTTCTGTAACTTGACAGCTGGAACATGTTAGTTAGTTAGTTAGTTAGTTAGTTAGTTAGTTAGTTTATTCGTCAAATGCACAACATAACAGGCAAGCAGTCATAGCTGGCAATGAAATTTTTGTGTTCCAAGCTCTCCTCAATAATGCAACAATAAATTAATAAATAAATAAATAAATAATAAATAAACAATAAATTTAAAATAGTATAGAGTGTATAGAGTAAAAGAGTAACAACGTATAGTGCAATAAGAACCAAATTTTAGATAAAATAAACCTAGAATATATGTACAGTGTATATATATATATATACATACATACACTAATACATACATTACATACATACATACATACATACATACATATATACATATATACACACACACACACACACACACACACACACACAACATGTAAACATGTATGTAAGTAAAGAATACATATACATATATATATAAGTGTCTCAGACAGCAGTTAACCAGAACCTGGTGGTTCTGGTTTTGATGCTCCGATACCGTCTGCCTGACGGTAGCAGAGTGAACAGTTCCTGGCTAGGGTGGCTGTGGTCGTTGAGAATGCGCTGTGCTTTTCTCCAACATCTTCGGGTGTAGAGGTCATGTATGGATGGCAGATCAGACCTGGTGATGTGCTGTGCGGTTTTCACGACCCTCTGCAGAGCTTTACGGTCGTGGTCGTTGCAGTTTCCATACCAGCTGGTGATACAGCCGGTCAGGATGCTCTCAATGGTGCATCGGTAAAAGTTGCAGAGTATTCTGGAGCCCCATACCGAACCTTCTCAGTCTGCGGAGAGAAGAAGAGCCGCTGTCTTGCTGCCTTAACAACAGTGTCTCAGTGTGGTGTGACCAGGACAGGTCCTCAGTGATGTGTACGCCAAAGGAACCTAAAGCTGCTGACTCTCTCTACTGCAGCCCCATCTATGTGGATGGGGGTTGTGCTCTCCTCCCTGCAGCTTCCTATAGTCCACTATGAGCTCTTTTGTTTTGGTGACTGTTGTAGGTGGAGTGTTGTTGTCATGGCACCCATGTTGACAAGGCCCTCACCCTCCTCCCTGTTAGGCTGTCTCATTATTGTTGGAGATTAAACCAATGACTGTGTGGTGTCGTCAGCGAACTTAATTATTTTATTTGAGCTGTGGTGTGGCCATACAGTCGTGCGTAAACAGTGAGTAGAGGGAGAGGACTTGAGCACCGCAGCCCTGCGTGCTTCCAGAGTTACTGAGAGTCAAGGTGGAGGAGGTGTTGTTGCCTATCCTCACAGCCTGGGGTCTGCCCGTCAGGAAATCCAGAATCCAGCTGCATAGGGCTGTGTTCAGTCCCAGGTCCATGAGCTTGGTGATGAGTTTAGAGGGCACTATAGTATTGAATGCTGAGCTATAGTCAATAAAAAGCATTCTCACATAAGTGCTCCCCTGATCCAGGTGGGAGAGGGCAGTGTGGAGTGTGAGGGCGATGGCGTCGTCAGTAGACCTGTTTGGCCTGTAGGCGAACTGTAAAGGGTCCAGGGTGTCAGGCAGAGAAGAGGTGATGTGGGTTTTGACTATCCGCTCGAAGCACTTCATGATGACCGATGTAAGAGCTACGGGGCGGTAGTCATTTAAACAGAGGGCTTTTTGATTTCTGGCCACAGGAACAATTGGTGGTTTCTCTTGAAGCATGTCGGGACCACAGATTGTTGTAGGGATGTGTTGTGAAGAGGTGAGTGAATACATCCGCCAGCTGGTCTGCACACGCCTTCAGTACTCTGCCCGGGATGCCGTCTGGGCCTGGGGCCTTGTGAGGGTTTACCTTTTTAAAGGATTTGCACACCTCTGTCCTTGATATTTCCAGTGGGTAGGGGTCCTGGTCCATAGGCATCTCCAGGGCAGGGGAGTTATGCTCAAAGCGTGCATAAAAATAATTCAGCTCATCTGGCAGAGTTACAGACACCTTCTCAGGCAATGTTGTTTTTTTTCCCTTGTAATCCGTAATAGTTTTTATTAATCCAGACCACATGTTTCTGGAGTTTGAGCCATGGTAGTTTGCCTCCACCTTGGCGCTGTATTGTCTCTTTGCATTGTTTATTGCCTTCCTGAGCTCATACCGGCATTTCCTGTATTCGTCAATATCCCCCGATCTGTGAGCGTCATGACGTTGCTTAAGCCTTAAACTGACTTCCCCGTTCAGCCAAGGCTTCTGGTTAGGGTATGTTCGGATATTTTACAGTTTGGAACCACGTCTCCTATGCACTTCTCAATGAATGAGACCACTGACTCCGCATA
Organism: Melanogrammus aeglefinus; assembly: GCA_900291075.1. Lineage (NCBI taxonomy): Eukaryota > Metazoa > Chordata > Actinopteri > Gadiformes > Gadidae > Melanogrammus > Melanogrammus aeglefinus. Next base: position 6,857 of record OLKM01005657.1, on the reverse strand, counting down.
TTCGCTTACGTTCATCACTTTCCAACAACACACCCACTGTGTCATGCTGAAACAGTCACGGAGAGGGCAGAATCTGATTGGTTCAGACCATCGATTGGACGGGCCGCGCTGTCACAGGCTTTTTCCTGTTTGAGTTTCTGCCTGTAGGCAGGGAGCAGTAGAATGGAGGCAGTGATCTGATTTTGCCCAAACGCAGGTCGGGGGAGGGACTTGTATGCTTTCCCGGAACAGAGTGTAAAACACAGTCCAGCGTGATGTTGGCCCCTCGTTGGAAAACTAACCTTTGCTGGTGAAAATCTCGGCCAGTACTTTCCTCATGTTGGCTCGGTTGAAAATCGCCGGCTACTATGAAAGCAGCCTCCGGACGTGAGGGTCTCGTGTCTGTCGATAATTTGCGTATATAGTTCTTCCAGTGCTGTGTGATGTGTGTCGGCTCTTGTGGTGGAATATAATACGGCTGTTTAGAATGACTTCCGTAAATTCCCGTGTGGTAAGAAGAGAAAGGTCGACAGGCTATCATAAGTGTGCTCTAAGTAAGTGGAACATCCCGAAGAAACAATTTTCACATCCAAGCACCACTGACGACTTGTTTTACCATGACACAAACACCCGCCTCCCTTGGTTTTCCCCGAATCCACTGTTCTGTCCTGCCGGTAGATTGATGGGCGCCCCGGCTGTTGCTACTGCGTTGTCAGGGATCGATGGGTCCAGCCAAGTTTCCGTGAATATCATGACGTTGGAGTCCCTTATGTCCCGTTGAAAAGCAATCCTACTTCGGAGTTCATCCCAATTTTATTATCCAGCGACTGGACATTTGCTAGAAGGAGATGCTCGGAAGAGAGGAGTCCGATGTACTCGTTTTCTTAAGTCTGACAAGGAGGCCCGCCCGCGTGTTACCACGTCTTCTACGGCGTTTACGCTCTCACAGCTGGCAGACAACCCAACGGAAAATCTCCGAGACTTGTTGTGTGATGTGATGGAGTGTGTTTGTGATATGATGTAAAATGAGTTTCTGCTCTCATTTTGATGTCTAAGAGCGTTTGCCTGTCGTACTGTATGATGGTACTGGTACTTGTTACGAAAGTACTAAGAAAAAACAATAAAATATAGATAAAAAAACAATAACTTGGAGGAGCTTGAAAGACTGCGGCCGTTTGTGGCGCCATCGCTTAGCAACCAATAGCAATGTCAATGTCTTAGCAATGTCTGTGCACTTCTGCAATTTTATCAAGTCCATAGCAGATCAGTTGATGTGACTTGAGGGTCCCTCTTGGAGTGCTGACACGTATTCTCAGCAGGCAGCGCTTGGTTGCGACCGACACCTTCATCCCTCCAACGCCGTAAACCACCAGTGTCACGTCCTCACTTCTCAGGTTCAGCTCGCTCACAGCTTTGTGCGTTATGTAGTTTGTGTCCGATGCCAGGTCAATGAGGGCCCCGACCTTTCGTCCATCGTTGGCAGTGACGTCAAGGAGCATTAGGATTACTGGGTACTCGTTCAAGAAGTTTTCCTCCAGAAGGCCTCTCTCAGCTGATCTAGTTGTTCATATATGGATCATTGTGATTTCAAGTATGTGATGAGCTTGTCGAAGCGGTTGTGGCGGTCAACACCATTCCCTCCATCAGCAGCATAGGTGAGCCAGTCTTTTTTTTAGAGTTTCTGGGGGCTTGCCCTCAATGGATTTAGTCACCATTGGGTTCCTCATGGCATCAACATTATCCAGTTCACTTAAATCATAAAGGGCCTTTTCCACAGTTTGGATGAGCTCTATGACTTTTCTTGGCTGGCCGCTCCTGACTGGCGGAGTTGCTTGAAGCTCTTCAACGATCTCAAGAGCGATAGTGGCTTGGTTCCCAAACCGGTTCTCCAGGATTCGGAAGATCTCGTCTGATGAGCTGTATGTTGACAGGCGTAGGTCTCTGGCCACCTTCTCATCGAGGCTATCGAGCAGTTGAAATTTCTTCACCTCTTTGGAGCCAGTCGGTTCACCTTGTCTCTGTAGAGCCTCCCATTCTTGCCTCCATCTGTGGTAGCCTCGCCGGTTGCCAGCAAACTTTGGTAGGGCTGTGGCTTTTAGCTTTATCGCTGCAACTGCACGGCGGCCTGGGGGTTCTTCTTCAGTGTCCATTTTTATCCTTGCTACTTTGATGAAGGCAGCCTTCCACGACAACAGCTGGGGAAGGTGCACCTCAAGCTCTCTTAGGCGGCCATTAAAGTCTCTTTGCTCAGCAGGCGGAGCCCAGCGGTTCCAGCTTTGGTGTGCTTCTTTTGCCTTGAGCACCAACTTTTCTAGGTGGGTCAGCATAAACTCATATGCCTCCAGAGTTATGTCTAGCTGGGTGGAGGAGACATTCCTGCACTCAACCTCTGCAACATGTAGAGCTAGGGACAGTTCTTTTTCTCCATATGTGTCCCAGAGTGTCTCTTGAATTAGGAGTTTAACATCTTTAGTCTTCTGCTCACAATTCTTTTCCGTCTTTTCTAGGTCGGCTTTCAGTAGGTCGCCCAGTTCCTCTGCAGTAGCTACGTCGGACTCTGTCATGTAAGCAATCTCCACTTCTTGATTTGCCCCCAAGACTCTGGAGCTCTCCAATGTGAGCTTCTTGAAGTTTTCCCTTAACTCCTCTATAGACATCTCTGTGTGGGTCCTCGTAATGCTATTGGCAAGACGGGAGAAGAGTCTCTTAGCTGTAGTCCTCTCTACTTTCAGATCATCAAGTGACTTTTCCGTTTTGTCTTCTTCAGCCGATGGACAGCAGGCTTTCTCCTATAGGGCCCCTAGGTGGATTGTCTCCCTCTTAGTTGTGGCCGCACGTGGAGTCTTCGCTGGTCACTGGTCACAGGCGGTTTTTCACTGGCAAGTGTATTTCTAACACCATGGCTTCCCACACTTGAAATGGGAAGGACTTGACCAGACACAGGATTTCACTCAATCTTAATTTTTATTTCACCAGTATTTACCAGCATGATGAATAAGATGAGGTGAAAAACCTTTAAACATATAAAAATACGACAATGCAAATTAAATCAATGTTTCCCATCAAACACAAAAGTATATTAAATCAGGCAAAAGGTATTTAAACAGAAAATAAGGTATTGAACGCCAGAAAGCCATTTCTACTTTTAAATTAACCTGTTTAGCATTTAAATTAGTACAACTCAGTCCAGTAAGGAGACCTGGGCTTACCGGTAGCCTCTTTGATCTTTTCCCCTTTCCCATGGGTTTTAACTCTGTGCTTGTCTGAGAGCTCTTCCTTCTGCTGCCGCGTTGCAAACAACTGAACATACACACGTCTCTTCCTTTGTCACTGGCACACGCTGCTCATTTGCCATCACATGCACCCACTCGCAGGTAGACTTCCGCGGTAGATCGCCGCTTTTGCGCGCATGCGCAGTAAGGCCATCACGTCCACCCACTCGCAGGCAGACTTCCCAGTAGATCGCCGCAACAATACTATTGTTATGTGTTATACATGCATCCTTCATCTTCAATTTTAAAGCTGTTAGATGTATGGCATACAGACATATTTTTGAGAATTTTACAGAGAAAGTTTGAAGATGATTACAAATGTTAAGGTCAAAGTTTTTCAGTGAAGCATCCTTACCTTAAATAAGGGTTACAACCCTGTTAAGGGCATGTGGAAGCTTATCAATGGGCTTCTATAGTATGTTGAGTCAGGGTCATGAGTCAGTATTTTAAACAATAGGGGCCGTCATGCAGTCTTTGGGTCTGTTCAGGTATAAATGCAGGGGGTTGACACAGGTAGAGCATCAGTTAACCAACCGATCTCTGAGAGACCTGAAACACCAACACAGCCATCATGATGGGCAAGGTATATCATATATATATACATATATATATATATATATATATATATTATATATATATATATATATATATATATATATATATATATATATGTTAATACTTTATTTATATACATATATATATATATATATACATATATATATATTATAGTATAATATCATGTTCTCACATAGCACATCAGCCATGTCAGCGTTACAGACCAAATAGTGTGAATGTAAACAATCTTGTACCCATCAACCCTCATTGTTCACTCACTAAATATCCCCCCTTTGTTATAAATTTTTTTGATTTAAAAACAGTGCAAAAGTTTCACTCAAATGATGGCTTTAAACTATGACATTTCAATATTAGGAGTCTGCCACCTAATGTTTTCTGTCTTCAAGATCAATCTTTCTACGAGGAGAAGAACTTCCAGGGTCGCTCCTAATGAGTGCATGAGCGACTGCTCCGACATGTCCTCCTACATGAGCAGGTTGGCCAGTCCTGCAGGGTGGAGAGCGGCTGCTTCATGCTCTATGAGAGGAACAACTACATGGGCCAGCAGTTCTTCATGAGGAGGGGAGAGTACAACGACATGCACCGCATGCAGAGCATGGGAATGATGTTTGACAACATCAGGTCCTGCAGAATGATCCCCTTTGTAAGAGAAATAGTTCAACTTTTGCACTGAACTAGCTCAATTATTATATTGACTGTGTTGATGACTCTTCTGACACTGTTTCTCTTAACCTTCTGAATTACAGCACAGAGGCCAGTTCAGGATGGAAGATCTACGAGAGGGAGAAACTTCGGTGGTCGTTCAAATGAGATGATGGACGACTGTGACAACATCCAGGATCGCTAACCGCACGCATGTCCGACTGCCAGTCCTGCCACGTGATGGACGGACACTGGCTGATGTACGAGCAGCCCCACTACAAGGGCAGGATGATGTACATGAGGCCCGGAGAGTACAGGAGCTTCAGGGATATGATGAGCTGCCAGAGGTTCATGAGCATGAGGCGTATCACTGACATGTGTTAAGTTTTCTCATCAATAAAACATGATCTAACTGAAATGTGAGGGATTCTTTGCTGGTAATTATAACTTGATATCACCTAACTATCCAAAAAAAATGACTGTAGATAGCCATTATGATTAAAATCATGTGATGGCAATTTTGTAAGGAAAATTGTATCTTAAAGGATATGGGGTACAAAAGTAATTGCAATACAAAACATATTTTGGTATTTACATTATCTAGGTCAAAGTTACTATTGTACTAGGGTCAATACATATAAATATGGTAATTTCACCATCTGTAACAAGTACGGCAATATTGAGGAAGTCATCAAAACAAAACCAAATACTAACATTAAACTCTTGGATTCCAAACCACGGAAGGTTGACGTATGCTATCAATTTCATATTGATATGACTTTGAGCTCCACAGCACTACAACACTTCTTCAAGCTGACTGTAGCCCGCCAAATACAAAATTCAGTCAGCAGCTCACGACACTACAAATGCCTGCACCAGCTCCCACTACAGGCAAAATCAATTTTGTGCATATATTCGAGCATATATGCTCGACACAAGACTCTCATGTCATTCACCATGTCAAGTGAAATTGTTGGTAATAATATCCCTGTCCTCTCACATAGCACAACAGCCACGTCAGCGTTACAGACCAAATAGTGTGAATGTAAACAATCTTGTACCCATCAACCCTCATTGTTCACTCACTAAATATCCCCCCTTTGTTATAAATTTTTTTGATTTAAAAACAGTGCAAAAGTTTCACTCAAATGATGGCTTTAAACTATGACATTTCAATATTAGGAGTCTGCCACCTAAGCTTGACTATCTTGAAGGACTGACGAATGGGGCTCCCCCTGATTTGGTGGTGATTTTCAGAATTCTGGCTCTTGGGGAGGATCCCAGATACCAGATATAGCCATCACATGGCTATATTTTAATATAATGTTATATATAATGGTTAAAATGTTTTTAGACTGCTTAGAAAAGCAAAGGAGGTGGGAGTTTGTTTATTCATAGTTAAAGATAATTTAGCACTGTATAAATACACCTCCTCCATGCCAAACACTTTGAGTTTTCATTGTTACTACTGGATCGTCCTGCTTTGGGGTTTATGTCCATATCAGTGATTGGAATTTATCGTCCATGCCTCCTGCACTAGGGCTGTCACTTTTTTATTCAAAATAAATATCTAAATATCCGTATTCGAATACACATATAAATGATTCGGTTTTTTAAAGTGTTGTGTTTTTGTAGCGCATTTTTTTACTGTCTATGATTAGACGGTAAAATATATTTTTTGTTGTTTATTTTATTGTTTGCCAACTCCATCTAGTAGGCAAGGGCTCTAATCAAGTGAATAATAGTATATCCTGTTTCAGAAATGGACAACGCACATGTCGCACAGAGCAGCCAGCCTGAGGGTAAAAATTGCGTCTCCGGAAAGGTTTGAGTTCTTCACCGTAGATGGTGAAAAGTCAGACAAAGGCCGTTGCCCACTTTGCAAAAAACAGTTCGACATCCATTCTTCCCGGACACCTGTCGAGGTACCATCCAAATGAGGCAGTGGAGTCGGAGGCTCAACAGACAGCCACAGCATCGGCAGGCGCCAACATTGCATTACTGCATACTATGCTCCAGCTCCACAACCGGTCGGCACCTTGTCAGGTGCACGTGAAAAAGCCTTCACTCAGTGTCAGAGCTAAGCTGGGGCATTTGAGGGCCGTGCCCCCCCCTAGCAGTCATTAATGTCCCTTCTACCACAGGTCATGGCGTGGCCAAAAAAATAAATCCCTTTTACTTATTCTTTTAATATTAAATGTGCGAACTGTAACTTAAAAATAAAAAATAAATGAACAGGGAAATCACATCACTTTTGGTTGTGATGCATAGCAGGTTAGGCTTGGTCAATGCTCATTGGTTGCTAAGTGAACTTGTTACATTTGATTCAACATAACGCTGAGCTACAGCGAGCAGAATCCTGGTATGAATCGAAAATAATATGGTAGA
>OLKM01005656.1:7500-16410 GCA_900291075.1 Melanogrammus aeglefinus | reverse complement strand
CCCTTTATTACTATGTAGTTATGACTCCTGTAGTTATCCTTAGGTTATGCACTCCCTGTACATTATGACTCCTGTAGGTATGACTCCCTGTATGACTACCTGTATGTTTGACCCGCTGTAGTTATGACTCCTTGGAGTTATGATTCCCTTACTGAACTCTGTAGAGTTATGATTTTCTGTAGTAAATGCCATGCCCTGTACATTAAGATTAAATAATGTAACACTTTTTACCATAGAGAACCAAAGAATTCTATGGGATATTGGAACTACAGAAAAATTATATAGAAAGTTCTTAACGTTTAGAGGAAAAAAAAGATTATCGATAGGAAAGAAGATGACGTATTAATTATTAAAAAAATCATCCATCCACCATTGACATATTTGACCAGCAACCACTTTGAATTCCAGTCATACAAAGTCGTACTTATTCTCCCTCCTCCACACCTCTGCACCCCCCCCCCCCCCCCCCCCCCCCCCCCCCCCCCCCCCCCCCCCCCCCCACACACACACACACACACACCCTATAACTAAACGGAGTGTACACGGGCATGACCGAGAGAGCAGGAGCTGTGATAGCCCCGGTGCCACGCGCGAGACACCGTTTTTTTTAACAACGCGAAATTCTGCCACTCTATACATTTCTTTTATAGACGTGTTAATGGATGCTGTTACATTCTTATCTGCTCCCTTCTTTCTTCTTGTCTCCCTCTCCCATGCCAGGTGTGGGCTGCCAGGACGGACACTTGCCTTCTACAGCTGATTCAGGCACGGTTAATTGCCTCTACAAGGAACCCTACGCATCAGGACAGCATGACAGAACGTCATCGTGCACAACCTCATCACCGAGCAGAATGCGAGCTCTGATCTGCCTCTCTCCTTCCCTCTGTCTGTCTTTTAAGCACCTGTTGAAACAATGCAGTCTTACCCCAAAGTTCCCGAAGATTTCATTATCATGTGGGGAGTGGAACCGGGATCGAGTATTCCACAATCCGCACCGACAATTTCTGACAAGACGGGGAATATTTACGAATCGTCTCTTTACGTCCGGGTAGTGAAAAAGCAGTCCACGTATGCCGGGTCAAGCACGTAAAGGGTTACTCGGACGCTTATAAGACCTACACATATTTGAGTGAAACACACATAGACTCCCTGACTTCATATAAATCGGGGACTGTTTATCTCACGCCCCCGAAGCTTATCGGGTGATCGATAGTAATATCAACACAGCTTCTGATTTTCACACGAAGCTTTTTTTTTCTGAAAGGTCCGAAATAAGGAAGCTCCTTCAATCATGAGTTTTATGGCAGCTGCCCTAAAACTCAATGATTAAAGGAGCTAGCCAATACGTGAGAGGGATCAAACCAAATCTCAGGCTGAGTCTTAGACTCCTCAAGTGATGGCATTACGGCCCTCTGCTCAGTCTCGTGCAATATCAGTATTGTATATGCCGGTAACGGGTGCAGACGAACAAATGTTCCTTGAACCTACCTGCATTTGAATCGTGTAAATCACTAACACTGCTGCAATGTTATCCCATAACTTAGCTGCACTATTGTTAACGGTGCCGTGAGGAAGTGTTGACATCCACATATCGGGTAACAGTACGTCGTGTGAAGGAATATAACACGTAAACGAGAAAACACAAATCAAAAGATCTTTAGTTTTGTGAGCAATATCCAGTCTCAATATTCTACTTACGATTATAAGTTTCATATGATTAAAATACCTACAAAAATAACCTGAACATATTTCAAATGGTTAATGCTGTATATCCTTTAAAAACGTTTTTCTTTGCAGAAACAGAGAATAACCTTTTTAAACGTAAACTGTGACCACACACGGAAATACATTTTGAACTTCTTCATGAGCCTGCTGATCTTGATCTTCCTCTTCGCTCCTCTCCTCCTTCCTCTCCCCCTCACAGTCAGGATCAGCAGTGCGCAGCGCTGGTGAAGAAGATCGCCATCTACAGGAACCGGCTGGCATCCAGCTGCCCTCGAGAAGATCCTCATCTACGAGCTCTACTCGGACGACACGTCGACATGCACTACCGCATCAAGGAGAAGATCTGCAGGAAGTTTGAGTGCAACCTGCTGGTCGTATGCTCCCAGCACATCATCCTGTGCCAGGTTAGATAAACGGGACAGTATGCAATGGATGGAAAGGCTATTATCCTCTGTAGCTCAATTGGTACACCATGGCGTTAGCATCGCCAGGGTTTGGGGTTCGAATCAATTATTTTCCCATCACCCCTGCCCCAGAATGTATGCACTCATTGTGTGAAAGCATTTGACAAAGGACATGCTGTATATTGTTTTAAAGTGAAAAATGGTTCAGGTATTCTCTCTGTGTTCACGCTACAATTGCACCATTCCTTTGCTTGCGGATGTTTATTTCCAAGTCAGCCCGGTAATGTTCTGGAACAACAGCAGCGGTTTCCTTGCTTTCCTCTCTCCAGACTGACTTCCAATGACCCGTGGTGACATTCGTGTCCTATGCAAATGACTTTTAATGCACGCCTGAGAAAATGGCCAAAGAGCCCACAGAGAACGTTTCCTTGCGCTTGTTGTTAACATGATGGAAAATTGAGTGAATTAGTGGTCGGGCTGCCTGCTTCTTTCCCAAAATGCCCCCCAGATAAAGATAAGGGCCATGAGTTGCCGGTTTCCCCAGATGTTATTGCCGTGCCCCGTAAAATAATCCAGCTGTGTTTGTGTGATCCAAAAGCGCTGCCCTTCTCAGTCCATTTCAGACTGTAAGCAGGACAGAGGAAGGAGGAGAGGAAATCTGGTGTATCGCTCTGAACCCCGGAACATATGTGTCTGAATCTTGCCTCTATGAATCTTACAAACGTTGTTGCTGAGTGGGAGTACATACAGTGTAACAGACAGTTTTTTTTGTTGAATTCGGTCTTTGTCTGAGAGGGATCCTCTCGCTCTGTCTGCCTCTCTGTCTCTTGCTCTCTCTCTCTCTCTCTCTCTCTCTCTCTCTCTCTCTCTCTCTCTCTCTCTCTCTCTCTCTCTCTCTCTCTCTCTCTCTCTCTCTCTCTCTCTCTCTCTCTCTCTCTCTCTCTCTCTCTCTCTCTCTCTCTCTCTCTCTCTCTCTCTCTCTCTCCTCTCTCTCTCTCTCTCTCTCTCTCTCTCTCTCTCTCTCTCTCTCTCTCTCTCTCTCTCTCTCTGTCTCTCTCTCTCTCTCTCTCTCTCTCTCTCTCTCTGCTCGAGACAGGCGGTTATCTTTATAAATGAGCCGTTTGCGTATAGGTTTTGCATGTCTCTTTCAAATTAAATCTACATTTGTCTTTAATAGGATTGTGTTGCAATGTTACACCTCACATTGGCTGCGTTTAACGGGAGGACAGCGCTGTATGACCTGCCTTGTATGTGGGGGAATGGGGGGGAGTCGAAGTTGAATAATCCTGTTGAATAAGTTGTCCAGGGCCACACTAATGGCCATCTCTTCTCGGCTGGATAAGGGGTGGCGTGCTCTGAATGACAATCCCTTATCTCCCTATCTGCTTCCCTTCTCTCCCTCTCTGTCTCCCTCTCTGTCTCTCTTTCTCTCTGCCACTGTCTCTGCCACTGTCTCTCTTTCTTTATTTGTCTATCTTTTTCTCTCTCTCTCTCTGTCTCTGTCTCTCTCTCTCTCTGTGTCTCCCTCTCTGTCTCCCTCTCTGTCTCTCTGCCACTCTCTCTCTCTCTCTCTCTCTCTCTCTCTCTCTCTCTCTTCTCTCTCTCTCTCTCTCTTCTCTCTCCTCTTCTCTCTCTCCTCTCTCTCCTCTCTCTCTCTTCTCTCTCTCTCTTCTCTCTCTGTGTCTTGGTCTCTGCCTCTGTCTCCCATTCTCTCTCTCAAGATTAAAGATTTGAAGGGCTTTACTCACATGGAAAACGTACTTTCTCATTGCCAAAACGCAATAATAAAATAAGAGTCAACGTAATAATATTATGTAAAGTAATAAACATTTTAACAAAATTAAATTCAATCCTATATATAAGAATAATATGAACGTAAATGTGTATTTACAGTGAAAATATACATACATTGTGTGTCAAATATTTAAATTCTGTCTCTCCCTGCCTCCCGTAGGAGAAGAGGCTGCAGTGCCTGTCCTTCACCAGCGTAAAGGAGAAGGAGTGGCTGATGGAGTCACTGATTCGGTACATCAAAGTGATAGGGGGGCCGCCTGGCAGAGAGGGCCTGCTGGTGGGGCTGAAGAACGGGGCTGTGAGTCATCATCATAACCAAATCAACTCTCATGCCATTTTGTGAAAAGGAATAGGAAGCATATTTGATTGCTTTAAAGTTTACGCTCTGACCAACATCAAAGTTGGGCTCATTTATGGTTTACGGGCTGTTTTTATGGATTCAGATTTTGTTTTTATTGACTCATGCTGAACTTCATTCCTGAAGTTGAACACTGCTCATGTTTCTTGTAATCCTAGCAAGCTCTGGTTCTCTCCCCGTGGTGTAGATCCTGAAGATCTTTGTGGACAACCCGTTTGCCATTACCCTACTGAAGCTGTCCACGTCGGTGCGCTGCCTGGACATGAGCACGTCGCGCAACAAGCTGGCTGTGGTGGACGAGCACAACACTTGCCTGGTCTACGACATCAACACCAAAGAGCTGCTCTTCCAGGTCCGCCGGCTGCCTTGTGGGACCATTCTGATCTGTCCGGTGTACATCTTGTTACTCACTGCGGATAGCAGAGCCCTTTGAAAGCCTTCTCCAAAAAAAATGATCTGAGCAAGGGGAGGGGTTTGTAGCGCATGATGAGCCAGGAACGTCCCACTAGGCAGATATTCAAAACAATGGCGCCACCCGGGGACCTTCAACGATGTTGAAGGTCAACACACATTTGCAGGGAAGGCTTTTATCTGGGAATAATCTGTTTTTGATTTACTGCTTCACACTGGATTCAGCATGAGCAAAGGGAACAACAGAGTCGCTCTGTTTGGCTGGGAAACTTTGAACAATATAAGGCCACGCCCATACAGTATGTGGTAATGCTCTGCTGCCCAGCCAAAGCCAGACTGATATTTATTGTGCAACGCAAGGGACATTTTACATTAGTTATGATACTGGGTGGACTTAATGATGACTGATGAAAATATGAATGAATAAATTAATTGACACTAGCTGTAAAAACAATCATATATATATAAGCAACTCCCTGCCAGAATTAGCTCTCAGTGCCATGCTCCTCCCCAGACCACCCGCCATGGGCCTTGTTGTGTTGTCTCCATAATCACCTTTCTCTTCCCCTCCAGGAGCCCAATGCCAACAGCGTGGCCTGGAACACGCAGTGCGAGGACATGCTGTGCTTCTCCGGCAGCGGCTACCTCAACATTAAGGCCAGTAACTTCCCCGTGCACCAGCAGAAGCTCCAGGGTTTTGTGGTGGGCTACAATGGCTCCAAGATCTTCTGTCTGCACGTCTACTCCATGTCCGCCGTGGAGGTGCCCCAGGTAGTCCCGCTGCAGGGGTCACGCACACGCACGCACTCACACGCACAGATGCACACACGCACGCACACACGCACACGCACACACACACACACACACACACACACACACACACACACACACACACACACACACACACACACACACACCAGGTGGTCTGATAGCTGGCTACAAAGGATCCATTCAGACATTGTGACATTGTGCAGTGATAGTGGAATATAGGGGCTTATCACTATGGCAGGGATCACTTATCAGTGTTGTAGGAGTAAGTGAGTAGTGAGGTTTTAATTAGGATGGTGATTAATGTGCATGAGATATGTCCCAAAAAAAAACCATGTAAATGAACCTTTTGATTTAGTTTAATCGGATTATATATAAATCTTTTATTCATAAGCAGACGTTGAGACATAGGGAGGTTGAGCCACTCAAAATGTATTTAAATGTGTAAAATTCACAACTAGTGTTGCGATAATCCGTTTTGAAATGCAGGCAGACATCAGTGATCAGTGGGTAATCCAGTTAGAGGAGACGTTGGGTCAGTCAGATGCTGGCTGCTGGACGTTTTAGAAGCAGCCATGTTCATGATTTACCACCCGGGTCTTCGCTGGGCCGTCTCAGCAGCTGTGTTTGACGGCGCTATCCTTACCTCCTCCCTGCCCTCAGTCCGCTCCCATGTACCAGTACCTGGAGAGGAAGATGTTTAAGGAGGCTTACCAAATCGCCTGCCTGGGTGTGACTGACAACGACTGGAGGGATCTGGCTACAGAGGCCCTGGAAGGCCTTGACTTTGACACTGCCAAGAAGGTCAGTTATACCCCCACCCCCAGTGGTGGTTCTACGTCCAGTTACGCCCTGGGCATAACTGGACTTCAGTGGGGGTTTCATTTGGTCTGGGCATGGCACCTTCTCAACAAGCAGGTACGCCTGCAGCCAGAGGGGGCGCCAAAACACCAATTCCTCACACAATGTTATGGACTTCATTAAAAACCGCTACGCAGAGCGTTTTTTTTTTTCTGTTCGTGGCGCCCCCATGTGATTTGGCGCGCCCCCCACAATATATGCGCCCTGGGCGGCTGCCTTGTTCGCCCGTACCTAAAACCGCCACTGCCCACCCCCCTCAAGTCTTACACACACTATTTTTTCAAAGCACACTGAAAAGTATGAATATAATATTTTTGTTGTATTTTGCAGGCTTTCATCAGAATTAGGGATCTACGTTATCTGGAACTCATCAACAGCATCGAGGTAAAACATTTGGATACGTTGATTTTTTTTTTTATGGGATAAAGGTATACAGGCTCTGCTGGAGAAAGGTTAAGGTTAACACAAGTGGGGCGGGTTTCAAAGGACTTGGCTGGGAGGCACTTGCATATCAGGTTGGAAGGAAAGAAATAGTCCATGCACACACTCGGCTCGCACAACCAGACACACACCACACATATACATGAACACACACTCACACTCAAAAACACACACGTCTTACATACAAATTCACACGACTTACACACACACACACACATATACTCCCACTCCTACACACGCCCTTTATTACACATTTCCATTGTAAGCCTTCCCCTGGCTTCTAGTTTAATCCAAAAACATTGAAGAGACAAGCCTCTTCATAATCTTGTGTCTTATCCCCACTCCACCCGTTCACACACATAGGCCTTTAACACTCCTTTCCCTCTCCAGCCCTCCAGTGAAAAAGAGAGGCAAATGTGTAAGGGTGAACTCTGATGATCTCTGGCTAACGTTAAATTCCAGCTAATGGTGGGACCATAAATACATTCATGTGCTTTCTCCATTTTTGCATATATTCGGTGTGATAAGATAAGAATGGCTCCGAACGTTAGTTTTCGAAAAAGAGAGAAAGTGGCTCTTTGAAAGGGCCCTTTCTTTCAGCTAATCGGAGTTGATATGGAATGAAAGGTTCATTGATATACACAGAAATGGTGTTTGTTCTCCCAGCGCTCAGACTGTGAGGCTTGCAGTCTACAGTTGCTGCTCTTGCTGTGGGGCTGACCTCGTCCTAAAGCCCAGGCATTCTTTATCTATGTCCTTTTTGTGTGTGTGTGTGTGTGTGTGTGTGTGTGTGTGTGTGTGTGTGTGTGTGTGTGTGTGTGTGTGTGTGTGTGTGTGTGTGTGTGTGTGTGTGTGTGTGTGTGTGAGAATATGTGTGTATGTGTGTGTGCGTTCTTACACATGTTTGAGTAGGCCAATTGATGCGTGTGTGTCCGCGTGTATCTCTGTGTGCATGTCTTGCACATTGCCGCTTGTACGTGTGGACGTCACACACAATCACACTCACACACACAAACACACACACACACACACACAAAAATTGTTTCTTGCCTAAGCGCCCGTGCCGGTGTGACCCCCCCTTCTGTCGCCCCCTGCAGGAGAGGAAGAAGCGAGGCGAGAGCGACAACGAGCTCTTCCTGGCCGACGTGCACGCCTACCAGGGCAAGTTCCACGACGCCGCCAAGCTGTACAAGCGCACCGGCCACCAGCCCCGGGCCCTGAGCATGTACACCGACCTGCGCATGTTCGAGTACGCCAAGGTGAGCCCCCCCTGTCCACACAAACCCATACACAGACACAAGCAGCGGCCCGCGCCATAGACAGGATCGATGTTTGATGATTCCCCCAGGGAGATGGGAGGCTGTGGCAGCAGCTCACATGAAAAACACATTAGTAATAATAACTATCATGATGATAATAAAGTGACAACAGAATATGATAAACATCTGTATGTGAAATGGAATCACAAAGGTAAAAAAAAAAGAGTGTAGACCTGGGAAGCAGTGGTTTGTTTGGAGGAACAGAACATGTGTTTTGCCTCACAACGCTGGGCCAAGCCAAGTTGGGGCCCTGTGATCCTTCATGCTCCATCTTCCTGAGCCTCATCTGTCACTGGCAGCTCTTCATATATCACATGATCAGCACACGCACACGCACACACATGCGCACACACACACACACGCCCACACACACACTGTCAATTAGACCTCTGAGGGAACATTAAACTGACACACTCACACACAATCCCAAGCAGAGCATGCCATTGGATACTTGGAGGGTGAGGTCAGTTTGAGTTGAGGCCAACTAGTATTTTGTATGTTTACTGTGTGCAAGTCACTTTGATCTTCTGGACGCTTTCTATTCACTCGACATATGAAACGGCTATACACTGCTTATTTTCATTGTGTGTGTGTGTGTGTGTGTGCACCTATCGGTCTGCATATGCGTTTAGCCCCTCTTGATGTGTGTTGACATGGCTGCATAGCCATCTGGACTCTATGTCTGTTTGTTTTAGGTAGCAGAGACTTCCTATGTTGGGGTTGTTTCGGTGTCCTCTTTTTTTTTAAACTCTTGCTCAAGTCAGCTGCAAACTGGGCGTCTAGTCCACCACCACTAAACACCAGTGCTAATCCAACACACTGGGCTTTA
>OLKM01005656.1:0-2500 GCA_900291075.1 Melanogrammus aeglefinus | reverse complement strand
AGAGTTGAACAGTGAACCATAGCTTTTGGTTCCGCTCTACGCTCACGATATCAAGAGGCACGGAGCGGGAGCGGTGGGAGCGAGAGGGTGGGGTGGAGAAGGGGACGGGGTAGCGGGCCCACTGCACGCGCTGGCACTAAGGAGGAAGCCCATGGGAGTGGGAGGCGGCTCCAGCCTCAACGGCGGCTGGGCAACAGTAAGCGATAGGCACCGTCCAGAGAGATCTAAAGGATGACCTATATAAAAATGAATTACTGGTTTAAATGAATTCAAGATGAAGTGGTTGTAAAAAAGGAAACGTAGAAAGAACCCAGGCCCCTTCGTACATCAGAGTCTACGTGCCGCGCGTCGCGGATCTGCCCGACCTTCATGCTTATACAATGTGTGTAGTTTGTCAATTCATGTCGAGACTAGAGGACACCAGTGTCACCGAGTTGGATTCCCACATCATCAGCGTACTACAACACTATTATAATCACCAGACCCACAGATGCCATCTAGAGCGCTAGACTTTCCGCGCCTGTATGTCATGTAGCAGTTGTGTCGAAGTCGAGTGAGGTGCTGTGCAATATTCCGTGATCCTCTTGTTCACACCGGTGAAATGATCCTGATACCAATAATGTTTGCCTCGCTAATCCGACATGAGCGAGCTGTCGATCATAAGAGCTACCACCTCACCCACATGCCACTGTTAGAGCCGACGGGAGGTCTGCATCCACTGAGTTGAGGAACGCGCGCGTGCAACGATTGTCGAGGGCACACTTGGCGTTTCCGTGTTTCCCTCATTACCCTTTAGTTACACACACTTCTCACCTGAGGCTCGCACAAGATCTGAGAAACGAAGTAATTCGAGTTTTGTTCATACAGTGAGGTCATGCACAGCTAAGCCACGCAAAAGTTGCACTCCTGTGGGCGTGGGTCTCGTTTCACAAGTGCCCAAGCCGCCGTCGCTTAGATTTATGTGCTAGGCCAGGCCCGCGGTGCTGGGCACTAGCATGCGGAAACGCCCCTCTCCGCCCTCCCGCCAACCCGTATCCTGCCTCACCTTCAGCCCGACCATGATACCCCACGCGACGCGCAGCACCCAACACCCGTTCCTGGCTCCGGTATAGCTGAGATAGAGAGATAGACACGAAAGTACAACATGCTTCACTGGCAGCTTTCATGAACGGAGAATATTTATGTGTTATGAAAGGTGTGATGATGTAGCTTTCCGTTCTATCTTATTTCACTCACTGCTGAAAGTCTCCGCTTATAGGTGCAGACACCCATCTTGTACTCTGTGCTTGCACTGTAAAGCCTGCCGCCGTGCTGGTCTTGCGTCCTGTGTATTTAGAACGAGGCGTGATGCAGCCCCAATATTACGCCTGAGACGACATGCATGATGTCGAACACCGAAGCTTCTTTCTGTTCTATCCCAATGACGTGCCCGAGCAACGACCCCAGTTTTCTGTTGAGGGAGCAGTATACGCAAACCTAACCGAGGTGTTTTTGTGGTCAACGCACAAGGCTTAATAATGCCGTCTCATTTGTGCCACTCCCACTACCATGCCGCAGAAACTCATTAAACACTCCTCCCACTTCACTCACTGCTTGCTGCTAGAAGCTAGCGAGGCTCCCCTCTGCAGCGCCCTTCGCCATCACTGAAGAGAGAGCCAGGACCACCCCAGATGCGAGACCGAACTGGTGAGCGCACAATAGGTCGCACTGGTTCAATGCGAGCTCTTACCACAAATTTGACAGATCCAGAGTCGAAACGAGAGCAAGGTCAGTCATCGACGCAGTGGCTACTACTACTGGCTGCCCATGCTTCCACTCAGGCCACGTGTCTGTGACAGACTGCGGAGCGGCGACAGCCGCGGTGAGTAGGGCGCGTGTGCCTTGTTTGATACTAGCACTAATACCGGAAAACCAGCACTTGCGTGTGATGGCGACAGCATTTCTGTTTTATTAAATGTCTGTGTGGTTGTGTGTGCTGTGTGTTGTCGTGTCGTGGGTGTGTGTGTGCTGTGTGTGTGTGTGTTTGTCTGTGTGTCGTAGTTGGTCTGGTGTATGTGTGTGTGTGTGAACTGCTGTGGGTTTCTATGTGTGTGTGTGATGTGTTAAGCATCAGTTCATAGTGTGTGCACACGTTCGACTGCTTAGATGTTGCGCTCGCAATTCATTGTGTAGTGTGGCGCATTGGAGGATGTTGTCTGGAGTGTGTGTTGTTGGTGTGTTGTGCTGTGGTCGGTGTGTGGTCGTGTGTGTTGTGTGTTGTTGTGTGTGTCGTGTGGTGTGTTGTGTGTGTGTCCGTGTGGTTTTGATTGTGTGCGGAGAGAGCACAGACAGTGAAGAACAAGAGGCGGAGAAATGCGGAGGAAGTTGGGTGTGCCAGCGGCTGGCTGAGCTCTACCTTGGGACGGTGTACCACTCTCCAGCGCTACACGCGTGTAGATCCGCCCGCCCAGAGACACCAGCGGGCTCGCGGGGACAAGTTAGAGCCGCAGCGTAAAGAAGC